>JAGVVM010021122.1:0-32020 GCA_019149425.1 Psidium friedrichsthalianum | reverse complement strand
TTTCTCCCTTCTCCCTCTTCTCCTCCTCGTCGTCGCGGGCTACGACTCTCCTCCTCTTCGCGGCTCGGGTGGAGACCTTCGCGACGGCGGGAATGGAAGCGGCCGCCGCTAGGCTGGCTCGAGCTCGGGTCCTCACTCCGACCCCCCCAATGTCCATCACCTCCATCTCCGCGCTTCTTCTACACTTCCTCACCATCTCTCTCTAAACCTCTCTCTCTCTAGGAACCTGAAGAGTCTAGGTCTCTGCGACTCGTTGCGCCCATTTTTGTTGTGGGAAGAATTGGAGAGGTGGTGGTGATGATGACGACGACGATGGCTAGAGAGAGAGAGAGAGAGAGAGAGAGAGAGAGTGAGATTTGGACGGTGACGATGCGTTTGGGTTTTATTATAGGGGTGTGGTCCCGACTCCCGACTCCGTCAACAATGACGGGGAATCTGCAAACGGGAATTTTGACGGCGCCGTTATGCGGATCGGGGCTCCGTTTTCTCGAAATTGCGCCGGTCTTTGAACCAGTAAGGACTCGACACGTGGGCGTGCCTGAAACTGGCTAGAGAGCTAGAGAGAATTGGCAGGCAATGATTGGGTGATAGGAATGTGAGCCGGCCGATCCAGCAGTCAGGTCTGAAAATATCATTTGCATAAATCTCGGCCGTCGGATGCCATTCTCAGGACACGCGAATTCAAGTTGCGCCGAGATCAAACGGCTGATTAGCTTATGTTTAGAGAGAAATTACCATTTCACGCGCAAAGAAATTTTTTTTCTAACTTCCGACACGCCATCGACGAGTGGAACCCGTCGAATTTACGGTCTTCTTCAAGTTTCAAATGAGTGAATGATTAGATTCGATTCGATTTGAACAATTCGAAACAGATATGAAAAACGAGACCATTGTGATGGTATCTGAAAGGTTAACAAGGCAATTCCTTCGAGCCCATTTTATTTTATAGAAAAATACGTAACGGAAGTATTAATCCATACCGTAGCATACTTACTAAGTTACATTTAAAATATACTATTGTCGTTATACCAGTGCTATCTCCTCCATTTATTTTGCCCCCTCCTTAAAACGTGGTTACAACATATTCTCAACGTGTTGTTAATTTTCTTCATCACATCATCATAAAGCAAATCGATAAAATGTCTTTGGTTATATGATGACCTGTCGTGTTGTCAAGGATTCAATCATCACACACCATTTCCAATATTTACACAACACCTAACCGAGATAGATGGCATCATATTGAAATGGAACTTTACCTTTTTCACGAACGGCATGAGCGAGGAAATCTAATTTAAGTCATGGATATTATCACATCATCCATCCAAAATAAAAAAATAATAAAATAAAATAACTCGATAACGGTTTCCATCGGATCTGTATCGATACTCTCTCCCGTGCTATTGATAATGCGCGGGGCATAGGTGCGAAGGCTCGAGTACTTAGAAATCCATGAAACACCGTGTGAGCTCACGAGCCCGATTGAATCCATGAATTTGGCCCTGCTAAATCCCGCGTAAGTTGCCCGACTCGGATCAGGAATTGCATGCAATGGGTCGGATTTGAATGAGCGGCCTCTGGCTCTGATCTGTAAATTCTCCCACCAACTAGGCCAACGCCGGGGTGACTGATATATATTCCCACAGACACCTCTCAAGGATCTTCCGTTTGGGATCGAAAAACTCAATACTTCGTTTCTCTTTTTGGGGTATCTCTAATCTCGCATCACCATTCAAATGAGAGCAAAGCACTTTTCATTTCGTCGCCCAAATTATGATTTTTTTTTTCTTTTTATAAAGTCTAGTACCTAAAGATAATACCGAAAGGGAATCGGACGCGACGGGTCACGTTTTTGTTTCAATGTTGCAAAGGGTCAACCTTTTTCGATTATTCTACTCCCCCCTACGCATTGGATTCTCCATGCATTATTGCGAAAGCTTGGTCCAATGGCTTGGTAAGGAGTAGAGAGAGGGAATGGGGGCATAGGTTTTGGGCTATGTCTTTGACTATTGGAAGCCGATTTCAGCAAACAAGAAGGACCGGACGCTGTCTTGAAAACCACCTCTCGTGTGGAGTTGGAAGAAGGGGGAAAAACCAATCGATGAGAATCCCAAACGATACGCAAAGAAGTTTTCGGTGGAGGCATCCAGAATTAGCTCGCTTGGCAGCATTTGTAGCTTCTATCCTCATCCGCATCGTTTGGTACTACATCTCTGTCGTGTTCGTGATGTAGCTGGTCACTATTTAAGGTGTTTTGGACATGAGGCCGTCACTTTTGAACGAACACCCAAATCACCTTACGGGAATCTGCGGTGAACTTCTCCTTTTTTTTTTTTTTTTTCACAGGTTTCGCATCTCTGGCCGTCGAGTTAGTTGCTAAAAACGAAGCTCCTAATCTCAATGGCGGCAGGCACCAAGAGAGTTGCACGGCCTGTGGACCTAATGTCTGCTCTCGTGCCGTTAGGAAGCCCAACTCAGAAACTTAAGCCTGCAGGCGGAGAGAGACCTCATGCATGCAGAGAATATGCCAGCCCCGATGCAAGCTGGATTAGGGACGACATGCGTGGAACTAGACGAACGGGGACCTCGCGCACAATGCGGAATGAACTGGGGCGACTGTAATACCAGGTTAAAAAAATCCAACCCCCGAAAGCTTAAACCAATAGATAGAGGAAAACGGATCGTGGACGAAGATAAACATGGGGAGAGGCATAGAGGAAAGTGGGAAAGACAAAGGAGGAGGGATGGGGGGGCCATTAAAGTTAGGGCCATAACTTTGCATAACGCGAGTTAGGTAGTATTCGAGTGAATGCGTTTCGTTAGCAAAATTTGGGAGGAAAAATCAATGGCGATTCATGATGATAATAATAATAATAATGCACACACCAAGATGCGGATGTCGCACGTGTGGGGCTCGTTTCATTTGCATGGACCACCACCCTCTTTTATAGTCTCGGTTTTCCTGTTCTGCTCCTTATCGACACGAAATTTTTCATTGGTACCTATCCATGTCATATAGTTTCTCGGGGAGGAAGAGGTACCGTATAGGTTTAAATTACAAAGAAGATCGTACTCAGCGCAGGTCATGCCGCGTAGGCTGTTCGACATCCACGTCAGCGACATTCGGTCAAAATTAATCGGAAGGATCGAATTGGCTTTAGGTTGGCACCATTAAAAAGTTCATGACTAAATTGACATCGATGCAAATAGGCTTAGGACTTTTTCTAAACTTTTCCCATCGGAGGAAAAAAAAGCCTGTTGGTTTATGTGACGTGTATTTTTTTTTTCCACCTTTACGCCCGATTGAGTCTAACCGTCTTGATATTTGATTGAGACGATCCCACCGGATGCATGCCGGCCATAGTTTCTCTGGTTGTTCGATTGCAATGAGACCCGATGCAGGCTCGATGGGCATCTTAAACGCTTTCGCGGGGACTAACCGAGCAGAGAGGTCCGAATGTTCGTATTGTGCCGAAAAAAGAAAAGAAAAGGAAAAAACAAAAAGGAAATACGAGAAGAGCATGTAATCTCCTTGCATTCACGTTCTGTGTTCATATGGGATTAGCTTGATCCTGCGGATGAACGCCGGGCAGTAATTTCTCGCACTGTTCACTGTGACAGTCGATGCAATCTCGACCGACTTCGAGTGATTCAATGAATGCTGGCCCCGAAGAAGATATGACAAAACTAAAATGACTTGCAACGTTCAGTCTCTATTTCGTTTTGATCTTTACCTGTATAATTTACACATGTATTGTGTTATTGTGGACATCAATAAATGTATTGTGTCAGAACACGGAAAATGTCCCACATTAAAATTGTCGTTTTTGGGATATTATTACTTTCCAATATTGGTCCACGCAGCATACGTTTGGGAAAAAAAACAAAAAACCTAATATCGGGAAACTTGCAACATATACTCTTATGAAAAGCCATGGAAACAATTGGAGATTAACGTGGGAGCGTGGTTCACACTCTCTATCGACAGAAAAGCATAGGGGTGAGCAAGGAAAACTCTTCTAATAATTGTGATTGTGTGCCGAATCTTAACAGTGAATCAGAATAAAACCTTGCGTTTGATTTCTCTTTCTCATTTTTATGCTTTATTTTATTGTGATTATGTATCAAATCTTAACCATTCATAACTACCTTTCAACATTTTTTTTTAAACAATGACATACTGACACACACTTAATATCGATGGTAGCTAGGATATTGTTGGGTGAGAATGAACATAGACACTCTCCCAATAATTCTAAAGCATCGATGATTATTCAATACATTGATCGGTTCCATTGCTTGTGTTGGAAAAATATAGGAGGAAATAGAGTAACAATGTAGCTGGACTTTGAAGCGTGTAATCACTCTCTTTTAGGATCAATTTGCCTCACGAAGTTGCTATAGGTTTCTGAAAATTTTCCTTCATGATATAACAAAGTCATCGTGAGAACACTGGATGGCAATTCCAATAAATCTCTTAAAACTCTCTGTGAACCAATGGAAAGATTACTGTCTCTTTTTTGAAAGAAATGAAAAATGAAAGTAATTTCTAAAAATGAATAGAATTGTCCATTTTATAATTCGAATAGAACACACCTCTTGATGTTGGTATTGCCCATACGAACACACCTATTCATATTCGAAAAGTCGCAATTTGGTCTTGACTGTTCTATTGTGAAAACTGCCATTCGGACACAACCGTCCATGTCCAAACAACCATAAATAAAAAAAAATATGAAATAAAATTATTCAACAAAAATAGAAAAATAATAGTTGATTAAGGCTTATTTCCATCCCCGCGCATAAAGGGCTAAGTGCGCCTAACAATCGTACACCCACACGTAGGTATATTGAGGTCTATCCCATCCACCCATTTCTCCATTTGAAAAACTACAATAGCATTCTCATATTTAAAATGTCTTGTAGTCTCTCATCCCTCCAATATGGGGCAAGGAAAATGCCTTACTTGTTTGTTTTACAAACAAACACCACAATCCCCACTTTGTTTGTAAAGCAAATATTTTCTAATAATTTTTTATTTGAAATACGATATAGACAAAATTTCATGAGATCACTATACATGAATGAAGGTCTCTTTTGAATTAGACCTTTATTTATCTAAAAGCGGAACCGGATATACCTCACATATATTAATATCTTGTTTTAATGAGAAGTTTATAATTTACTTAGCACTGACCTAAGCAAATACCAACAGTTTGACTGATTTGGATTGTCGACTCATGCATGTATCTCAACATGCGTTTTTAGATCACAAAAGTCTCGACGTTGTCCTTGAAAAAATCCAAATTTTTTCATAACACACCCACATTATTTAATGAAATAATATATGGGGGCAACTATCTATATTTTTTTTTCCTTTTAATGGAGGAAAGCATCTACAATGGGTGAACGTTGGTTGTTGCCATTCAAATTAAAGAGGCCTTTAACATCATGACCAAAAAGATGAAAAAGTGAAAGATTCCTTTGAATAGACAAAAGGCACATGGACCATTAGTTGTGGGTGCGCACGGAAAACTATAAGAAAATACCTCAAATTCCCACCAAGGAATTAGGCGGCATTCCTACTCGACCTTTGATCATAAAAAGTGTTTTTAAGCCTCGTTTTAGTCGAATTTTTTTTACTTTGGGAATAGAAAAAGTTGAAGGGAATAATGATTGACCTTGTGTGGATATTCTCGCGAACTTTTTTTTTTTTATAACAATTGTGTGATATAGTTTGTAGATTAAGTTGGATAATGAATCAAATATTTGTGGAGATTGTGTGATCACGCAAGGGTCCAGTGTCATTTTCAGTACGCACAGTTTTTTTGTCAACCTTGAAGCACATTTATTGCCATTTATATTGTGTAGACCCACAAACAAATAAATAAGGGTTTATCTCGAATTTTATAGAGTACAAATAAAACCGATTGATGTTTTTGTCACTCTTGAGAGTTAGTGCACTCCACCGTTTGTCACATGTTTAGGGAAAAAAGACAATGTCAATGTCAGTTAATGTGCAATCCCGCTCTCTTGTAAAAAAAAAAAACAAAAAACAAAATAAAAAAATTAGGCCTTTCGACTAGGTATCGTAATTTTGGAAAGAGATCACTTTAAGCTACAAGGACGATTAAGCCTACTTGAAGATCCTGTTTGGCATTCTTTTTTACGTTAAATCATCCACGTCCTGGAGAAATGAAAATTTCAAATATCATCATGACCACGTCTTTTCGTGCCCAAATCTTGTTCAACTTGAGGATTTGGAGCCAAATTTGGTTGCAATGCAAACCCTAACCTCTATTTTGAGCTAAAAACCAAAACGTTGCTGGTCACAAATTCGGAATCTATAGCACCCCTCCTCATCCTCTTTGAATATTGTCAAATTTTTATCCCTTTGCTTATATATTGATTTTCTTTTTACAATTTTAATAGTATATATTAACTCAAATAGGTTAAATCGAGAAGATGTCAATTCACGATGTGCATATGTCATCAGAATTAGCAATCCTAGCCTTTCCATCCTAGGCTGCAGCAATAGGCAAGGCTCCATATGCATTCAATGTGGAGTGAAATCAGTAATTTAAGATGCAAGGGAAATAGGAAAAACGGATCTTTTTCTCCCTGCCCACTTATACATCCCTTGGAAGCTAAACATAATTAGCCAAACAGCTAGTTTAGACATAATAGCGGCACTTAATATCTTTCTCTAAGATGTGGCTGTGGAGATCTACCGAAATCCTTTGTTTTTGGGATTAAATCATATATATATATATTATATATATATATATATTATATTTAAAAGTGGTACTGACTCGCCATCATCTTATCCAGTTGGACTCAAAAGCAAGCGGAAGAAATTGGCTATAACTTGCCTTCCCAACTCAAAGTTTTCGGGGCTGTTTCCTGGTAATGCACCAAAGATAAAGAAGAGAACTAATTGCTCATGTCACGGTGGAACATCGTTGACTAAAAGTGTCTACTAAAGCTACCATCAATTATTTTATTCACCAACTTGGTGACAAGAGCCTCGTCGAGAAAATGACTACTCGGCAACAGATCTCATGCAGATGCACGGATTCTTAGATACGTGTAGTACTTAGAATAGGGTCAATAATTTAATTTATTCATATAGGAAAAAGGCAATAATTGCCTAATAATGTGACACTATATCCTCCTCTTCCCTACTACTCCGAGGTCCACCCATTTAAGATGTCTTCAGATATACAAAGTCATATGCGACGCTAGTTTTTGATACATGTCTCATCTCGCGAGCAAGTTCCGATCTCTACATAGTGAGGATTGATATGGGTCATCGATTATCGAACAACAAAGGGTATCCCGATGCTCGACCTTAATGTCTTTTTGACGCGCCAAAGATCGAAATGGATGACGTAAAATCAGAAAAATCTCGAGAAATTTCTGTCCTCTCGCGCGCTTCATGTACCTACCGAAATGCAGTTTTATCCATGCTGCGAGGAGATGCGTGTATTATTAAACTAGTGTCCAAAATTATAGATTAGAGGGTTGGTGCGGACCTTGTCGTGAATGTGAAAAGGAGATCCACCAAACTCTAATTATTGTACTTCCCCCGTCACGAGGAAAGCGTCGATCGACCTTTATGTTGGTCGTGGCTTTATGATCCTCTTTGTAGCTGAGTGACTGTATTTTGCACAGTCGCCACAAACAGCGAAGTATCATAAAGCCACGACCAACATAAAGGTCGATCGACGCTTTTCCGTTTTAGCTCGAGACGTGAAGTACAATAATTAGAGTTTGGGTGGATCTCTCTTTTCACATTCACGACAAGGTCCGCACAAACCCTCTAATCTATAATTTTGGACACTAGTTTAATAATACACGCATCTCCTCGCAGCATGGATAAAACTGCATTTCGGTAGGTACATGAAGCGCGCGAGAGGACAGAAATTTCTCGAGATTTTTCTGATTTTACGTCATCCATTTCGATCTTTGGCGCGTCAAAAAGACATTAAGGTCGAGCATCGGGATACCCTTTGTTGTTCGATAATCGATGACCCATATCAATCCTCACTATGTAGAGATCGGAACTTGCTCGCGAGATGAGACATGTATCAAAAACTAGCGTCGCATATGACTTTGTATATCTGAAGACATCTTAAATGGGTGGACCTCGGAGTAGTAGGGAAGAGGAGGATATAGTGTCACATTATTAGGCAATTATTGCCTTTTTCCTATATGAATAAATTAAATTATTGACCCTATTCTAAGTACTACACGTATCTAAGAATCCGTGCATCTGCATGAGATCTGTTGCCGAGTAGTCATTTTCTCGACGAGGCTCTTGTCACCAAGTTGGTGAATAAAATAATTGATGGTAGCTTTAGTAGACACTTTTAGTCAACGATGTTCCACCGTGACATGAGCAATTAGTTCTCTTCTTTATCTTTGGTGCATTACCAGGAAACAGCCCCGAAAACTTTGAGTTGGGAAGGCAAGTTATAGCCAATTTCTTCCGCTTGCTTTTGAGTCCAACTGGATAAGATGATGGCGAGTCAGTACCACTTTTAAATATATATATATATATATATTATATATATATATATGATTTAATCCCAAAAACAAAGGATTTCGGGTAGATCTCCACAGCCACATCTTAGAGAAAGATATTAAGTGCCGCTATTATGTCTAAACTAGCTGTTTGGCTAATTATGTTTAGCTTCCAAGGGATGTATAAGTGGGCAGGGAGAAAAAGATCCGTTTTCCTATTTCCCTTGCATCTTAAATTACTGATTTCACTCCACATTGAATGCATATGGAGCCTTGCCTATTGCTGCAGCCTAGGATGGAAAGGCTAGGATTGCTAATTCTGATGACATATGCACATCGTGAATTGACATCTTCTCGATTTAACCTATTTGAGTTAATATATACTATTAAAATTGTAAAAAAGAAAATCAATATATAAGCAAAGGGATAAAAATTTGACAATATTCAAAGAGGATGAGGAGGGGTGCTATAGATTCCGAATTTGTGACCAGCAACGTTTTGGTTTTTAGCTCAAAATAGAGGTTAGGGTTTGCATTGCAACCAAATTTGGCTCCAAATCCTCAAGTTGAACAAGATTTGGGCACGAAAAGACGTGGTCATGATGATATTTGAAATTTTCATTTCTCCAGGACGTGGATGATTTAACGTAAAAAAGAATGCCAAACAGGATCTTCAAGTAGGCTTAATCGTCCTTGTAGCTTAAAGTGATCTCTTTCCAAAATTACGATACCTAGTCGAAAGGCCTAATTTTTTATTTTGTTTTTTGTTTTTTTTTTTTACAAGAGAGCGGGATTGCACATTAACTGACATTGACATTGTCTTTTTTCCCTAAACATGTGACAAACGGTGGAGTGCACTAACTCTCAAGAGTGACAAAAACATCAATCGGTTTTATTTGTACTCTATAAAATTCGAGATAAACCCTTATTTATTTGTTTGTGGGTCTACACAATATAAATGGCAATAAATGTGCTTCAAGGTTGACAAAAAAAACTGTGCGTACTGAAAATGACACTGGACCCTTGCGTGATCACACAATCTCCACAAATATTTGATTCAATTATCCAACTTAATCTACAAACTATATCACACAATTGTTATAAAAAAAAAAAAGTTCGCGAGAATATCCACACAAGGTCAATCATTATTCCTTCAACTTTTTCTATTCCCAAAGTAAAAAAAAATTCGACTAAAACGAGGCTTAAAAAACACTTTTTATGATCAAAGGTCGAGTAGGAATGCCGCCTAATTCCTTGGTGGGAATTTGAGGTATTTTCTTATAGTTTTCCGTGCGCACCCACAACTAATGGTCCATGTGCCTTTTGTCTATTCAAAGGAATCTTTCACTTTTTCATCTTTTTGGTCATGATGTTAAAGGCCTCTTTAATTTGAATGGCAACAACCAACGTTCACCCATTGTAGATGCTTTCCTCCATTAAAAGGAAAAAAAAATATAGATAGTTGCCCCCATATATTATTTCATTAAATAATGTGGGTGTGTTATGAAAAAATTTGGATTTTTTCAAGGACAACGTCGAGACTTTTGTGATCTAAAAACGCATGTTGAGATACATGCATGAGTCGACAATCCAAATCAGTCAAACTGTTGGTATTTGCTTAGGTCAGTGCTAAGTAAATTATAAACTTCTCATTAAAACAAGATATTAATATATGTGAGGTATATCCGGTTCCGCTTTTAGATAAATAAAGGTCTAATTCAAAAGAGACCTTCATTCATGTATAGTGATCTCATGAAATTTTGTCTATATCGTATTTCAAATAAAAAATTATTAGAAAATATTTGCTTTACAAACAAAGTGGGGATTGTGGGTGTTTGTTTGTAAAACAAACAAGTAAGGCATTTTCCTTGCCCCATATTGGAGGGATGAGAGACTACAAGACATTTTAAATATGAGAATGCTATTGTAGTTTTTCAAATGGAGAAATGGGTGGATGGGATAGACCTCAATATACCTACGTGTGGGTGTACGATTGTTAGGCGCACTTAGCCCTTTATGCGCGGGGATGGAAATAAGCCTTAATCAACTATTATTTTTCTATTTTTGTTGAATAATTTTATTTCAATATTTTTTTTTATTTATGGTTGTTTGGACATGGACGGTTGTGTCCGAATGGCAGTTTTCACAATAGAACAGTCAAGACCAAATTGCGACTTTTCGAATATGAATAGGTGTGTTCGTATGGGCAATACCAACATCAAGAGGTGTGTTCTATTCGAATTATAAAATGGACAATTCTATTCATTTTTAGAAATTACTTTCATTTTTCATTTTCTTTCAAAAAAGAGACAGTAATCTTTCCATTGGTTCACAGAGAGTTTTAAGAGATTTATTGGAATTGCCATCCAGTGTTCTCACGATGACTTTGTTATATCATGAAGGAAAATTTTCAGAAACCTATAGCAACTTCGTGAGGCAAATTGATCCTAAAAGAGAGTGATTACACGCTTCAAAGTCCAGCTACATTGTTACTCTATTTCCTCCTATATTTTTCCAACACAAGCAATGGAACCGATCAATGTATTGAATAATCATCGATGCTTTAGAATTATTGGGAGAGTGTCTATGTTCATTCTCACCCAACAATATCCTAGCTACCATCGATATAAGTGTGTGTCAGTATGTCATTGTTTAAAAAAAAATGTTGAAAGGTAGTTATGAATGGTTAAGATTTGATACATAATCACAATAAAATAAAGCATAAAAATGAGAAAGAGAAATCAAAACGCAAGGTTTTATTCTGATTCACTGTTAAGATTCGGCACACAATCACAATTATTAGAAGAGTTTCCTTGCTCACCCCTATGCTTTTCTGTCGATAGAGAGTGTGAACCACGCTCCCACGTTAATCTCCAATTGTTTCCATGGCTTTTCATAAGAGTATATGTTGCAAGTTTCCCGATATTAGGTTTTTTGTTTTTTTTCCCAAACGTATGCTGCGTGGACCAATATTGGAAAGTAATAATATCCCAAAAACGACAATTTTAATGTGGGACATTTTCCGTGTTCTGACACAATACATTTATTGATGTCCACAATAAACACAATACATGTGTAAATTATACAGGTAAAGATCAAAACGAAATAGAGACTGAACTTTGCAAGTCATTTTAGCTTTTGTCATATCTTCTTCGGGGCCAGCATTCATTGAATCACTCGAAGTCGGTCGAGATCGCATCGACTGTCACAGTGAACGGTGCGAGAAATTACGCCCGGCATTCATCCGCAGAATCAAGCTAATCCCATATGAAGACAGTACGTGAATGCAAGGAGATTACATGTTCTTCTCGTATTTCCTTTTTGTTTTTTCCTTCTCTTTTCTTTTTTCGGCACAATACGAACATTCGGACCTCTCTACTCGGTTAATCCCCGCGAAAGCGTTTAAGATGCCCATCGAGCCTGCATCAGGTCTCATTGCAATCGAACAACCGGAGAAACTATGGCCGGCGTCCGTCCGATAGAATCGTCTCAATCAAATATCAAGACGGTTAGACTCAATCGGGCGTAAAGGGAAAAAAAAAAAACTACACGTCACATATACCAACAAGCTTTTTTTCCTCCGATGGGAAAAGTTTAGAAAAAGTCCTAAGCCTATTTGCATCGATGTCAATTTAGTCATGAACTTTTTAATGGTGCCAACCTAGAGCCAATTCGATCCTTCCGGTTAATTTTGACCGAATATCGCGAACATAGATGTTGAACGGCCCAGGCGACACGACGTGCACTGAGTAGGATCTTCTTTGTAATTTAAACCCATACGGTACTTCTTCCTCCCCGAGAAACTATATGACATGGTTAGGTACCGATGAAAAATTTCGTGTCCATAAGGAGCAGAACAGGAAAACCGAGACTATAAAAGAGGGTGGTGGTCCATGCAAATGAAACGAGCCCCACACGTGCGACATCCGCATCTTGGTGTGTGCATTATTATTATTATTATTATTATTATTATTATTATTATTATTATTATTATTATTATTATGAATCGCCATTGATTTTTCCTCTCAAATTTTGCTAACGAAACGCATTCACTCGAATACTACCTAACTCGCGTTATGCAAAGTTATGGCCATAACTTTAATGGCCCCCCATCCCTCCTTTGTCTCTCCCACTTTCCCCTGTGCCTCTCCCCATGTTTACCTTCGGGCACAGCCTATCTTGCTCTGTCTATCGGTTTAAGCTTTCGGGGGTTGGATTTTTTTAACCTGGTATTACAGTTGCCCCAGTTCATTCCGCATTGTGCGCGAGGTCCCTGTTCGTCTAGTTCCACGCATGTCGTCCCTAATCCAGCTTGCATCGGGGCTGGCATATTCTTTGCATGCATGAGGTCTCTCTCCGCTTGTAGGCTTAAGTTTCTGAGTTGGGCTTCCTAACGGCACAAGAACAAACATTTGCCGCCATTGAGATTAGGAGCTTCGTTTTTAGCAACTAACTCGACGGCCAGAGATGCGAAACCTGTGAAAAAAAAAAAAAAAAAAAGGAGAAGTTCACCGCAGATTCCCGTAAGGTGATTTGGGTGTTCGTTCAAAAGTGACGGCCTCATGTCCAAAACACCTTAAATAGTGACCAGCTACATCACGAACACGACAGAGATGTAGTACCAAACGATGCGGATGAGGATAGAAGCTACAAATGCTGCCAAGCGAGCTAATTCTGGATGCCTCCACCGAAAACTTCTTTGCGTATCGTTTGGGATTCTCATCGATTGGTTTTTCCCCCTTCTTCCAACTCCACACGAGAGGTGGTTTTCAAGACAGCGTCCGGTCCTTCTTGTTTGCTGAAATCGGCTTCCAATAGTCAAACACATAGCCCAAAACCTATGCCCCCATTCCCTCTCTCTACTCCTTACCAAGCCATTGGACCAAGCTTTCGCAATAATGCATGGAGAATCCAATGCGTAGGGGGGAGTAGAATAATCGAAAAAGGTTGACCCTTTGCAACATTGAAACAAAAACGTGACCCGTCGCGTCCGATTCCCTTTCGGTATTATCTTTAGGTACTAGACTTTATAAAAAGAAAAAAAAAATCATAATTTGGGCGACGAAATGAAAAGTGCTTTGCTCTCATTTGAATGGTGATGCGAGATTAGAGATAACCCCAAAAAGAGAAACGAAGTATTGAGTTTTTCGATCCCAAACGGAAGATCCTTGAAAGGTGTCTGTGGGAATATATATCAGTCACCCCGGCGTTGGCCTAGTTGGTGGGAGAATTTACAGATCAGAGCCAGAGGCCGCTCATTCAAATCCGACCCATTGCATGCAATTCCTGATCCGAGTCGGGCAACTTACGCGGGATTTAGCAGGGCCAAATTCATGGATTCAATCGGGCTCGTGAGCTCACACGGTGTTTCATGGATTTCTAAGTACTCGAGCCTTCGCACCTATGCCCCGCGCATTATCAAAAGCACGGGGGAGAGTATCGATACAGATCCGATGGAAACCGTTATCGAGTTATTTTTTTTATTTTTTTATTTTTGGATGGATGATGTGATAATATCCATGACTTAAATTAGATTTCCTCGCTCATGCCGTTCGTGAAAAAGGTAAAGTTCCATTTCAATATGATGCCATCTATCTCGGTTAGGTGTTGTGTAAATATTGGAAATGGTGTGTGATGATTGAATCCTTGACAACACGACAGGTCATCATATAACCAAAGACATTTTATCGATTTGCTTTATGATGATGTGATGAAGAAAATTAACAACACGTTGAGAATATGTTGTAACCACGTTTTAAGGAGGGGGCAAAATAAATGGAGGAGATAGCACTGGTATAACGACAATAGTATATTTTAAATGTAACTTAGTAAGTATGCTACGGTATGGATTAATACTTCCGTTACGTATTTTTCTATAAAATAAAATGGGCTCGAAGGAATTGCCTTGTTAACCTTTCAGATACCATCACAATGGTCTCGTTTTTCATATCTGTTTCGAAATGTTCAAATCGAATCGAATCTAATCATTCAACTCATTTGAAACTTGAAGAAGACCGTAAATTCGACGGGTTCCACTCGTCGATGGCGTGTCGGAAGTTAGAAAAAAAATTTCTTTGCGCGTGAAATGGTAATTTCTCTCTAAACATAAGCTAATCAGCCGTTTGATCTCGGCGCAACTTGAATTCGCGTGTCCTGAGAATGGCATCCGACGGCCGAGATTTATGCAAATGATATTTTCAGACCTGACTGCTGGATCGGCCGGCTCACATTCCTATCACCCAATCATTGCCTGCCAATTCTCTCTAGCTCTCTAGCCAGTTTCAGGCACGCCCACGTGTCGAGTCCTTACTGGTTCAAAGACCGGCGCAATTTCGAGAAAACGGAGCCCCGATCCGCATAACGGCGCCGTCAAAATTCCCGTTTGCAGATTCCCCGTCATTGTTGACGGAGTCGGGAGTCGGGACCACACCCCTATAATAAAACCCAAACGCATCGTCACCGTCCAAATCTCACTCTCTCTCTCTCTCTCTCTCTCTCTCTCTCTCTCTCTCTAGCCATCGTCGTCGTCATCATCACCACCACCTCTCCAATTCTTCCCACAACAAAAATGGGCGCAACGAGTCGCAGAGACCTAGACTCTTCAGGTTCCTAGAGAGAGAGAGGTTTAGAGAGAGATGGTGAGGAAGTGTAGAAGAAGCGCGGAGATGGAGGTGATGGACATTGGGGGGGTCGGAGTGAGGACCCGAGCTCGAGCCAGCCTAGCGGCGGCCGCTTCCATTCCCGCCGTCGCGAAGGTCTCCACCCGAGCCGCGAAGAGGAGGAGAGTCGTAGCCCGCGACGACGAGGAGGAGAAGAGGGAGAAGGAGAAGGAGCTGGAGTCCTCGTGCGGCTCGCCGCCGTGCGATCGTGTGCTCGGTCGGAGTGGTGGCTGCGAGCGGCCCAGCCGCACGACGACGCCGGAGAATCCGCTGCGTCCGGCTCCAGCGACGGAGGACCGCTGCTTGAGCCCTAGTTCCTACGATTTCGCCTCGGTCTCGTGTTGCTCGAGCAACGGATCGAGCGAGGTGGAGAAGGAGATGAGCGATTTCGTAGATCTGGAGGTGAAAATTCTAGGAACTATACGACATACTATATCATCTGTATCGCAGTGTTTACGCCGGTTGGTTCGAATTGCGTGTAAAATTAGTGTGAGAGAAGAGGCTGAAAATTCACATGCCCGGTTTTGCAGGAGGAGAGCGACGGAGTCTACGCTTCCACGTATCCTCGCCGTCGCCGAGAGAGGTCGGTGATCTGTGTGTTGAACTTCTTCTCGATTTCTTCGAGTTTAAGAGTTCTGCGACTTTTGAATCCGAATCACACAAACAAACGGCTCTTCACCTTTTTTCTCCTTTTTCGCTTCTCCAATTACTTTTGGAATTCTGGTTTTTTTTTTTGTTAATTTTTAACGTACGAGTCTGCTCAAGAAGCCCTCGTCTGAACTTGTGAATTTTACAGGAGAGAGAAGACGCCGTCGAGCGAGGTTGGAGCGGAGTCCGACGACATGGGGTCAGCTTCCAAACCGACTTCGGAGGCCAATTCTCGCCGGAGACCGAAAATGCCGACGCAGGCCGAGCTCGACGATTTCTTCGCCGTCGCGGAGAAAAACGAAGCGCTCGAAGACTTCAAGGACAAGTGAGTCGAAACGACAAATCCCTAGCTCTTCACGTTCTCCTTTCTTTTCTCAGCTTTTCACGGGAGTAAGAAGCTTGCCGATGTTGTGGTTTCATAGCCGCGGTTTCCTGTCATTCTGAGCGTGCCATCTTTTTTCCCACTCTTTCTCGGGAAAAGCCGCCAGAATTTTCCTGCAGCGTGTGTGGGTTATACGAGGGTCACTGATTGGGCATCAAACTTGTGGGGTTTTTTTCAGGTACAACTTCGATTTTGTCAAGGAAGAGCCATTGAAAGGACGCTACGAGTGGTCTCGGATAGAGAATAAGGCGGAAGAGAGAAGCAGCAACTGACCATCATCATTCAGGGCATGCACTATCGTCCATAATTTGTCACTGTTTTAGGGTACTTCATCTGAGTAGTTGTTTAAGCAACTGATCGTCAATCAGGTCAGCTTATTTTATCTCCTTTCTGTACAGCCTCTCTCTCTGTCTCTTCTAGTACAGTGGCATTAGTATGAGTTTAGGAAGGCGGAGGAGTTCTGTTCTCCGGTACGGGTGTATACGGAGAAGAAGAACCATCTCCTGCAAAAACCCAAAAAAAAAAAAAAACCATTTTCCCTATGGAATAAAGTGGGAAAAGAAAATTTAAAAAGGGGAAAAAAAAATTTGTGTTCTTTTAGCGGAAAAAAAGACGGGTGGGATGACAGAATTCCCCCCTATGTGACTATGTCCATCTCCCCCAAATTCCGCGTCTCTTTCTCTGCTGCAGACTCTCTGTGTTTCTCCTCCAAGTACCCCTTTCGCATTTATGGTTCTGTGAAATCTTCTTCCCCTCCTCTCCTTTCATTCCCTTCGTTTTCTTTGTCCACTTCCTCTTCTTTACATTAATGCTGAGTTCGTTTTGGGGAATTGGAGGGATAAAAAGGAGCAGTTTGTAATTGATTACTGGAATGAGGTAAAAAAAGTGTAGAAAACATTGGGCGTTGGCGAAGGAAGTGGGCAGGTAACATGCACCATGCCGGGCAAGCCACGGACACGTGTCGGGAGGAATTGGGTGTGGGGTTCTCTCTCGCGCGCGCGCTCATGGCTTTGGCCATGGAAGTGTACATATCAAAGCCTTGTCATCTCAAGTACACAGCCAATCGGACGAGAAGGGAAAAAAAGGGAGAGCAAAGTAGGGTAAAAAGGGGAGGGGGAGGGGAGGCGAGCGAGAGAGAGAGAGAGAGAGAAGAATCTTTGCTCTTTCCGCTGGCTCAGTAATTGTCTCCCCGAGTGCGCGATTCGCACCGTCTCTTTCTTCCATCCAAGAATTGAATTGTAGACCCCCCACTGCAATTTATCTCCCCACTTTTGCCACTCCTAACCGTTTTTTTGCAGGCATACAGAGAGAGAGAGAGAGAGAGAGAGAGATAAACTGCGATGCGGGATTTCGATTTTTTTAGTTGTGTCGTCTTTCTTTGTGGACGTTTTTTTAAAAATGGGTGAAAGGAGGAGGTTTGTCACTTAGTCCTATGATTGCTAGGCTAGAGCGGGCACATGGTGTCAAAGATTCCTTCGGCTGGGAGCCGAATTTCTCTTTATTCTTGCCATTTTCCCCTTTTTGTATCATTTACTGTTTAGCAGGCACAGAGAGAGAGAGAGAGAGAGAGCGCGCGCGCGACTGCGACAGTGTTGCTTTCCCGTTGCCGTAAATGTGTAATGATCATTTGCCGCACCGAGCGAGAGAGAGAGAGAGAGAGAGCCGTGATGAATGATTCTGAGGAGAGATCCTCTTGCAGCGGGTGTCCCGCAACAGTGGAAGCAAGACTCGTTCCTTACCTTTCCTCCTAAGGGGGGAATTTTGGTGCGACGAATTCGCACAAGACAATCCCCATTCGCACGATAAAGCGACCCCTTCTTGTCCTTTTCCCATCGCAAAGTTAAAGAGAAAGAGAGAGTAAAAAAAAAAATAACCCAATCTTTCCCATGATTGTGCTTAGAGAGAGAGAGAGAGAGAGAGGAGGTGTTATGGATTGTTCCCAAGTTTTCAGCTTCCACGCTTTTATGACTCATTGAATGTGGCCCGTTCGTACCCCCGCCACACTGATGCTGCTGCTGCTGATGGAGCCGCACGTCATTCCTTCTTGCTGAATCGGATCGAATCTCCCTTTAACTATGGGCAACCGATGGGTTCCGTGCTTGCTTCTTCTGGGAAGCGTCGGTTGGGATTTCTCTCGCTGACGCTGGCCCAAATTAAAACTTCGTGGGTGTCGGTGTACTGATGAAGTTTCGATCAGCCGCAGACTTGACGAGCAAGTACTCAAAACAAACCCGTTGGGAAGCGTAGTCCTGAGTTGGTGTGGGGGAAAACTGCCAGGACGCATCGGCAGGTGATTATGTCCAAGTTTGGTACGTGCATTCCTACCGGTCCAAGATTCGCCAAAACGATAAAAAAGACAAAAACAAAAATTGAACCAATCAAAAAGAACACCGTACTCGTACATTTTCCATGATGTCGATGACATAGTGTTGACATGTTTATATCTCGATTATCCATTATAAAAGGAAGCAGCCAAGAAAAGGAAAAAAAAAGAGAAAAAAAAAGAACAGGAGAAACTACGCCTGCCGCCTAAATTCCATCGGGAAGCGAGCCATATTTGGCTCTCGCTCAGAACATCCCCAGCGAAGGAGATTCAGCGACCCGCCAGCAGCAGCAACGGCGGCGGCAGCAGCAGCAGCAGTAGCGACTGTGGATATAGACACCTCCGCAAAGCGATGCGCCGTCGTGTTCTGTTGCTTCCGTCATGGTTCCAATTCGCTGCACGCATTTTTTTCTTTTCGATTCGATAAAATTTAAGAAACGAGCCCTTCAAAATCAGTGGAACTCGTTCGTAAATTTTGTGCGACAGAGGTAAAAATTGCACGTGACAAATCAGGGTCGTGCGCATTCGGTCATTTAACTTAATTGTCCAAGAATGTGTCGATAGAGTGCTGGCAAATTGTTAATGTTCTTGCGCTCGAATTGGTCAAAATGCAAGAGAAATGGGACGAGCCATATCTCCACGAATAACATCGTATTCGACGATCAAAATTCGCTCACTTAAGTAATGACTCTTTGATTTCATACTCCCCCCGAGACGTGATGGAGTTGTTGGGAAACGTGGAAAGAACGGACTGGAAGGTAATTTACGAAACTGCCAGAAATTAAAAGTGCGTAATTAAAATCTTTAAAGGATTTTCTTGGCTTTGATCGTTTACATACTTACGAATGGGAGATGTCATGATTTCAGATCGGAAAGCTATGGTATCCAAAGGGAGGCCACTCAATCAACCTTTTGAGTATGAACATTAAAGCAAGAACGTTTTAGCAATAACTAGCCCCATTGTGAACTTAGATGATTGCCAACAAAATTGAGGTTTCATTTGTTGCACGAATAATAATGATTTGGAAAATATTTTTTTATTTCTTACAAAAATAAATAAAGGATAAACATTTTTATCGTCCACGAAAATGTTAAGACATGAGAGTTGTTCTCGATAATAACAACATTTTTCATCAATTAATTATTTAAGTGATACAAACGATCATACTTAAAAAATATTTTTCAAATATTTTTTTTTAGAAACAAATACATTATGGAAGCTAATGTTTCCCTTAGCCAAATGCAAATAGTATTTGATTGGCCTTTACCCAAAGTAGCTCCGGAGGTATTATGAAAAGTTGCATTTTCGGAATGCAACTATAATTTTTTTTTCCTTTCAATTTTTCCTTGCTCAACTTTCATAATTATGAACAAAATTCTCGAAAACCCTAATTTTGTCAACAAAGGACTCAATCACCTATGAAGCTCCGCGAGCGGCCACCAGTCGCACCTAGAGGTAAAAAAACTTAGATGATTGAAACAAAATTGAGGTTTCATTTGTTGCATGGATAATGGCTTGATTCAAAGAATAATTTTTTTTATTTCTTACAAAAATAAATAAAGAACAAACATCCACAAAAATGTTCAACATGAGAGTTGTCTCAATAATAACAACATTTTTCATCGATTAATTATGTGAAGTGATGCAAACGGTCATACTTAGAAAAATATTTCTCAAATCATATTTTAGAAACAAACACATTATGAAAGCTAAGGTTTTCCTTAGCCAAATGTAAATAGTATTTTGTTGGTCTTTAACCCAGAGTAGTTTTGGAGGTATTTTGAAAAGTTACATTTTCAAAATGCAACCGCAATTTTTTTTCCTTTTCAATTTTGCCCTCGCTCAACTTTCATAATTCCGAACAATATCCTCAAAAATTGTAATTTTTGTCGGCAAAGGACTCGATCACCTATGAAGCTCTCCAATCGATCATCAGTCACGCCTGAGGTTACGTGACCCAAAAAAAAAAAATTTAGATGATTGAAACAAAAATTGAGGTTTCATTTTTTGCACAGATAATGACTAATTTGAAAAAATATTTTTTTTATTTCTTGCAAAAATAAATAAAGGGCAAGTATCTGTATCATCCACAAAAATGTTCAAACATAAGAGTTGTTCTCGATAACAATAATATTTTTCATCGATTAAATATGTCAAGCGATACAAACGATCATATTTAGAAAAATGTTTTTCACATGATTTATTTTAGAAACAAATACATTCTAAAAGCTAAGGTTTCCCTTGGCCAAATGAAAATAATATCTGGTTGGCCTTTAACCAAAAGAGCTTCGGAGGTATTTTGAAAAGTACATTTTCAGAATGCAAGTATAATTTTTTTGTTCAATTTTCCCTTATTCTTTTTTCTTTCAATTTTCCCTTAGTCAACTTTCATAATTCTAAACAATATCCTCGAAAACCCAAAATTTTTCAGCAAAGAACTGATCACCTGTGAAGCTCCATGAGTGGCCACTAGTAGCGCCTGAGGTAGTGTGACCTTGGTGTCCTTGGGTTCACATGACCCAAGCAGCCTCGCTTCGGTTCGTGCAACCTAGGGGCGTTGCCTAAGGTCGCCCTATCTAGGTGAGGCTTGGTCGCCACCCCAAGTGAGGCCATCTGCCAGCATTTGCGAAGGCTAGATTGGCTACCGGTGATCAAAGCCGGCGGTTAGCCGCGCTAAACAATTAATTTTAAAAAAAAAACTAAAAGTCCTTTACATAGTGTAGTTTTTACGAAGCAATATTTATGTCAAAGTTGCTTTCCATTTTTTTTTTTAAAATACACTTTGCTAGATACTATTTGCTTTTCAAAAATCCCATTGAGCCCAAAGGTATTTGCATTTTCCAAATACACTGGCCCTACTGTGACTAAGGTGGTAAAGATAATAATACAATTAAGACGGATCGGTTATAATGGAGATCAATCGAAACTATTATGGACCTATAGCACAATTAGGAAAATAGTGAATATTGGTATAAGCTTAAGGAAAGTTACACTTTTTTTTTGTTGGTTCCATTCTATGCTATCTACTATACAAGAAGTACTGGGTGTGTTATATGCTGGATAGGTTATAAACCCTCTGCTCCCCCTTCATGCATCCCCACCCTACTCCCCTTGAAAGGTGAGGATTCGAACGCCCCACTCTACTTTTCCCAAATGAAAAGAGTGGCCATTGGACAATCCCTCAATGGTTAAGAAAGTTGCACTTGTAAGGTGGAGGATGTAATGAATTGCTTCAATTCAAAAGCGTAATTATGATAATCTTTGGGCTCCTACTAAAATAAATTAATAGATTAGGATCCTCTTGAATTTTCTTAAATTTACCAAGTTTACGTCCCTCTTCCCCAAAATTACGATGAATCACCTTTATTGGGTCGGGACCCCCAATGGATTAACGTGCGAGACAAATTCGCCTTTATTTTAAAGTCCCAAGACGATGTGCATTTTAGTCAAGATTGATTACGTTAATTACCACATCGAAGGTGGTTGAGAACTCATTGAACATGCAAAAAAAGTTATTACTTTGTTAGACTCGTGGCTTACATTAGTCGAGTATTTCCAAGCACGGAGCTCAATTGATTAAGTACTCGTGCTACTTGAACTCGAAAGGAATCGACCCGAGTTCATGTGGTCACAAGTTAGAGTTCAAGCAGCTGGGCTGATCATTCGAATGCTGGGTACTTGGCCATGACTCAAATCGAGGAATGATTCGGGGAGGAAGAACAGGTGATTAACGAAAAACTAACGACAAGTGCCGTGTTGAATCACCGCAATTCAAAACATGTGGCATTTCAACTGCCGAGATGTTTCAAATACAGAAAAAATCACTAAAGAAAAGTCCTAAACTATCAAACGGAGCATCCATTGTGGTATACCTCAAAACTCGTGACGAGGAACTTAAAAGGTCTGGTAGGAACCAATTGATTGATCAATACTCCTCATGGGCATCAAAGCATCTAAGATTAAATTATCACGATGGAGAAAAAAAAATAAAGTTTGACGTTGGGACTTTGGAGTCTGTGATGGAGCAACCAGCAAAGAACTTAGAAAAAAAAAAAGTGAAGCGAGATATTGTTTTTCCCTTTGCATGTTTTTTTATTGGTTTTATTTAGACGGGCATGGCCACGAAAGAGGAGAACCGGGCAGGAAACGAGGAGCATTCTCCTGGATCCGGCGCCCGCAACCACCGCCCACGTTGCACCTCTGTTGGGCCCATTCATTTTTTTTCTGTGCCTTTCTTCATGGGGAAAGGGCGGAGAGGTGCGACCGGTAAAAAGAACGATCGGTATAGGCTAATAATTGGGATTTCGGGATCGGTCTGTTCTATCCAAAATACGAAATCCTCTTTCAGAATCAATTTTTCAATTTTGAACTTAGGATCTATCAGTCAATCAATTCGGAAACCATCCCGAAAACGGTGATTAACCTTTTTTTTTGTTTCACTTTTTCTTTGCTATTTTTTATTTTATTTTGCTAGGCTAAATAAAAGTAAACCCAACAGCAAAATTCTTATTTTTCAATAGCAATAATTCATAAAAGATGAAAAAATAAATAAAATAAATATAAAAGGTCCAAATCAGTGACCATGAAACTAAATAGTAGAATTTCAGTCCTCAATCACCTGTGAAAAATTGATCCAATTTCTAATTACCTAAAATCAAAAAGAAAATCCGAACCCCCCCCCCCAAAAAAAACAAAAGAAAGAACAAACATAGTTAATCACTTAATAATAATAATAATAATAATAATAAATAATAATAATTTTAATTTAAAGTTACTGCAAACTAAAACAATTATTGGAAAACTTCACCGCATGTTCATTCCACTTCAATCAATTCTTCAATTTTTGAAACTTGAAATCTATCATGTCAATCAATTCCGAAACCTATCCCGAAACCGGTCGATTAACCTTTTTTTTGTTTCACTTTTTCTTTGCTATTTTTTAATTTTATTTTTAGCTAGGCAAAATGAAAGTAAACCAATAGCGAAAATTCTTATTTTTCACAAGCAATAATCCATAAAAGATGAAATACATAGAATAAAATAAATAATAAAAAGTCCAAAACGCGTGACCATGGAACCTAAATAGTAGAATTTCAGTCCTCAATCGTCTGTGAAAAATTGATCCAATTTCTAATTACCTAAAATCAAAAGAAATATCCGACCCCACCCAAAAAAAAAAACAAAAGAAGAACAAACAAGTTAATAATCACTTAATAATAATAATAATTTTAAATTAAAATTACTGTAAACTAAAACAATTATTGGAAAACTTCACTGCATGTTCATTCCACTTCAACTCGTATACACTATTTATTAATGATAACCATCTCATTAAGACAATCCACATAAAAAATAAAAATAAAGAAGAACACAATTCGAAATGCTCAATTTTGTAAGAGTTTATGTATCTTTCTTTTTCCGGTCACGGTAAATAACCAAAGAGCGGATTAAATAAAACATCACTCATTAGATATACAAAGAAATTACAATCTAGAAATATATGTACATCACTTACAATATATAATCTCTGGTTCATTAGTTCCCGATCTGGTTGTCTTTTGTTCCAGTTCACTTTCGCGGCCAATATACGGACATTAATATACTGGTGCGATTTGGTCCCTCACTTATAACTCATCCGACCCGGACACGTGGGTGTGGTGTATATGTATATGTATATGTATATTTTTGGTTCGACTCGAGACTGACCTACATAGCACTCCAAGCAAATATGATACCGTTCGAGTAGGGTTGGTTTATCGATTTTTAAAAACTATGTAGTCGTCCTTGATTGTCAGAAAACAAGCCATTTAGCATGAAGTAGGCCCAATATGAATTTCTAAAGTGTGTTGAACGGGAAGTGTTTGGGCCGGATACTTTTTTCCATTTGAACTTTCATGTTTGAGGATTATTTGCCCCATAAAATAGATCTCTCTTTAAGCATGTTCATATTCTCTATAGAAACGTTGCTTTAATTTTTCATAGTAATGATTGCGCAATATATTCTTGCGCTTAATATGCTTTGCATTTGTGTAGATGCTGTTTTATTGTTCAACAAAAGACTTTCGAAATGAAAGGCGTAAGCTATCTTAAAAATCAAGGCAAATCATCCGTGACTAACTGACATTCATTCATATGCTTTTCAAGAGTCATGTCTCATGATTTTCCGGGCCCAAAGGGAATATCGTCTCGTTAATCTCAACATCCACACAGGTCTTGATCCCTTCTTGAAATCTTGAATGAACTGAAAGTTTGGCTTGCTCATTTGTTTTGCGCGTTTGGTAGGATCACGTGTGAACATACTTTTCTTGAAGAAGATAGTGGGTAAAAGAAGACTTACTTGACTTTATGGAACAATTTGTCTTTTTGAAAAGAACTTTAGGGACTTTTTTGTCCAAAGCATGGGAAAAGGAGGTCCATCCTCGCCCAAATAATGTATATCTTGACTCGATCGATCAAGACTTAGGGTTGGAGAATGCATGGTAAGAAAGCTACAGGCGAGGACTAGCATAGAAATAGCAAAAGACGACACTGCAAGGAAAATATTATGGGAGGAAAGCGAAAAGACAAGGACCAGGGCACTAAATGGCTTCAGGTTATTTAGGTTGCCCTTAAAGGTCCCTTACCTAGATAAGGTGTTCATGTCGTTAACAAACAAGTGGACTATGTACAACTTTTAGAGGAAAGTGAAGTTGGTACTTTTTGATAAATTACAGAGACTTAAGCCGAAGAGTGAAAGGAAATAAATTGCTACAAGTTATCAAGTAATAAGTGTTAAAAAAAGGTAGGATAACCTGACTCGAAACCGACAAGATCCGTAATTTTATGTTTTCAAATCGGTTCAGTTTGATTTAGGAATCGTTTGTGTTTTTTTTTTTTTTAAAATCTCTAGCAGCTAGGAAGCCTCTTCACACGAGTTCTAACACTTCTAAGGAATGCAACATGAGTTGTCAGAAATTCAGTCATGACGAGAATTGAACTCGTGATCCTGTTAGAAGCAAGTGATCCATTTACTATTAGGTCAAGCAGTTCCAGGTTACCTCGAGCCTTCTTATAGCTAAAAAAGAAGGGAAAAGAAGTAGAACACTGACCTTCTTTGCCGACCGACGTCCTGGTGCTTTTTTAAGCAATACAAGGCGACATGTGCAAATATTCGTGTGCGCCCCGAGAAAAAACAGAGAAAAGGGACAATTTTGAGAGTTATATTTTCCTCCATCCCTGATTAGATTGAAGGAAATTTCTCCAAATCATTGTTTCGATGGATGGGATATAAGTCACGGACATCATCGCCTGCGAGCAACTTAACTAAAACTAAAAAGGGTTGATGAATTTGTCTGTATGCCATCAATAACAAGAGGTTCCAACCAGGAACCTAAGAAAACATCCCCAAATAATATCCATTATTTAACAGAAGAATTTTCAAATGTGAGTTTGAAATGCGTTCATTTTCTCAAATAAAAGTTCGAAAGGTTTTATTTCAATAAGGGCTTAAGTCCGTTCATTATTTCAAATAAGGGCTCGACGGAAGGGCGCTTAAAGGCGTTCATATTTCAAAAAGGATTGAGGGATTGTGCTCTACTGACGAAGATGACAATGCGGGGTCTTCCAATTAAGAATTTATCTCCAGAGCAAACCATAGGTTGTTGAGGCACCTAGGTGAGGTCCAACAAGTGTTGCCTTCCCTGTGGCCATTGACGTGGGCCCTCACCCAATTTGGTGGCCACAGGTGAGGGTTGAAAGCGGCCGGCGACCCCCATTAGCTGAAACAAGGGGAAGAAAAGAAATGGGAAAAAAAATAAAAAAGGAAAAGAAATAAATAAAGAAATAATGAAAATATCCTCGATCAGGCCTTTCTTTGAAATAAAGAGAGTACTTTGGGTCCTTATTGGAAACATAGTCCATTTCATGCTTTTATTTGAAATCTTTTCTTATTGAAATTTAACCCAGATTGAATCCTAATATGACCCTCCCCAAACCCTAGTCGCCAATAACATTTTCTAAGGAGAGAGAGGTTCTTTCTCCCTCTCTTTCCCCTTCCTCCTCTCCCTTTTTTAAGTTGTTTTACTTTTTTTTTCTCTTCCTTTTTCCTCCCGCTGAGAGTTTTTCTCTCCCGATTTAGTTTAGAATTGAAATTTTTTTTCTCTATTTTTGGAAGATTTCTATCCTTTTCTAGTTTATATTTAAGGTTTTCTACGTGTATGTTTTCGGGTTTTGTTCTCCTTAGGTTTGTTGGTGAACAACGAGCCCATTTTTTAAGGAGGTCAAAGGGAATTTCATGATGGTTTTACTCTCATAGGTACCAAATCTATGCTCTTTAACCTTTTGACTCTACTCGATGATGGTGTTGGGACGCCAAACCTAGGTGCATACTGCCGAAAGGAAAAACTATAGCAACAGATATAGTCCTCGATATGTTCTCATTATTGAAGATGGATTTGGTGATTGGCCATCAATTATGGTGTGAAGAGTCATAAATGTGCTCTTTAGCATATAACTTTGTTCTGACGATATCTCTTATTATCTGAAGCTTGTTTTGTTCTGAAGTTGTCTCTGATGTATTTTGATTTGTAGTTGAACTGCGATATTTCTCTCTTGTATCTCGAGGAAGTGAACGAAAGAAATGTTATTTCTGATATAAAAAAAAAATCCGCATATGAGTTTCGGCAAAGAAGAAGAAAATCCTGATATGGGTGAAGACGCGAACGAGCCCAAAGCGAGAAAGCCTTATGTCGATGAAGCCCACGAAGACCTGACCAGAGACAAGGCACCTTAGTGGTCGAACAGGCAACCCTAAGAACCTCGAAATACCCCAGTTAAGCGTAATTAATGGTAGAATACTAAGGCAACATTTCCTCTACATGTTTTCTTATATTCATATTGTATATATTACTTAGTCGAATATCTTCTTTCTTCTGGAGCATCGTTGTTGTTTGACACCGTGGATGAAATCCTCAAGCGTGGGATTTAGATTGCATTTTTATAAACTCTGCGAAGTAGTTTTGGATGTCCAAAGCATCTCGAATGTAAATTTAAGTGTTGGATATTTTTTTTTTGAAGCACTTAAATAACAAAGCTGCCTCCACAAACCCTAAAGCCTGAGCATTTTCACTTGTTGGCTCGGACTTTAGACATTGTTGAGAAATTAGCGAACTTTTAGACTTCCTATCTAACTCTCATTAAGTTAATGTAATTTCAAATTTGTCATGGAGACACTAAACATCTACTATACTGAGAACGAGCCACAGCCAACTGTCTAGTGTCTCGAATGCGAGTTCTATTTGATCACCCAAGGAATCGACCGCGACGTTGTTGCTACAGCTGATTACTTATGGAGGAAAGAGGGAGAGAGAGAGAGGGAGAGAGAGATTTTTCTAAGTATAAAATCGGTAGCCATGGATATATACTATTATAACCATAAACATAAATTTGTCTCATTTTCAGGTCCCTTGAAATTGCCCTTCCAAATAAAGTTTCACCTATTCACACTAATAAATAGAAAAAAATGTAAAGTCTCACGTTCATTTGACGCTTCCCCTCTAACCAACCCATTTCATGTCTTTTTAGTAGTAATATAGAAACATCTTCATCATGCTCTCCATATCGTCTCTATCTCTTACAATCATTTTTTTTAAAATTTTAAGAAAAACGTGACAATACAATTAAATAGATTTTGAAAACTTTCAAGTAAATGCTTGAAGTAGAGCCATTTTCTCAAAAGATGGCCAAGAGTGAATATTATTTTAATCAATAGCTTGAAATAGCCAAATTAGCCTCGAGTAAGGGCTTAAACTCTTTAGTAGTGCAAGCCCTTCCCCAATATGCCATATTCACACTCAAGTTTTCGGTACCTATTTGTAAAGCGATAAGGCCGGTATACATTTTTAAAAATGGAAAATTCTGAAATTCAAAAATTATAATGGAGGGCTTGGATTTTGAGACCTGATTTCCTTTAATAAAGTTATGTTGGAAAACAAGTATGAAGGTTGTCTCAAAATCCTCTTCTCTTTGGACTAAGGTTCTCAAAGGATTATTTTTTCAGGAGGAGACCTTTGAGCTGCAAGGAAAGGATGTAAGACCATCTTGGGGTTGGTAAAGCATCTTAGTGGGGGAGAGAAACCATAGCTCCTTCTATTCAGTGGGTCGTAGGGGATGTAGTGAAAATTAGAAGAAGCGAAGACAGATGGTTAAGAAGGGCTTGATGGGAGGACCGCCAAATTTAGACCAACCGAAAGTGGTGGCTGATTTGATCGACAAGAATGCACTAAAATGGACAGAAAAGCTTCCATATGATATGTTCGACCAGAAACATACTGCGATACCGTTGAGCTCGCAGGACACAAAAGACATATTGGTGTGGACGGTTTCAAAACTGGGGAATTTACGGTGAAGGGTGCATATAATAAAAATAGAGAGTAATCTGCATTACCTAACTTAGATTTAGCTTCATCTGTCATATCGAACTCCTCAATCTCTCTGGACTAAGATTTGGCAGTCTCACACTACGCCGAAGATCAAAGTTTATCTGTGGAGCGCGTGTTAAAATGACCTAGTTACGCGAGAAAATTTATATACGAGAAAACTCATACCGGATCCAATGTGTAGCATACGCAAGCAAAGCCCAAAGACTTCCTCCTCCTATGTCTCCGGACGAAGAAGGTATGGAATCACCCCTCCTTGCAATTGAGCATTTCCTCAAATGCTCTGTCTAGATTTGTTGAATGGTCGACAAACGTCGAGCATACTTCCGTCCCTCTTGAATTGTTGGAGAGCGTCCTCGGACAAATCTGGAACGAGAGAAATAGAAACATTTTTTGCTCTTTGAAACCGAATGCTAAGCGTACGGTGGAGAATCCTCAGTCTTTGTTTCAAATTGCAAAAGATGGCTTAGAGGGAAGAGGAAAATGGAACTTGATCATCAGCAATCCCGTCTCAACTTTGGCGACCACCGGAGAGGGGAAAGTTAAAAATCAACGTAGATGGTGCTTCTTTGGAATGATCAAGCGAAGGGGGCCATCGCAACTATTTGTCGAGACAACCACGGACGCATGATCGATGTTTTTGCGCGGTCAATTAAAGCTTCATCGGCGGCAATGGCGGAGGCAACAGTTTTGGTCGAAACCCTAAAACACTTTCCCACCCCATGCAGGAGAACACTTGGAGATGGAAACAGATCTCCTAGATCTGATACGTAGCCATGCAGATCAAACTCAAGTTAATTGGAGTCTCCGTGTACTTATCAGTGAAGCCCATCTTCATTGTGGGCATTTCTCGAACTAAAGATGGCCCATATAGATAAAGATGCAAATAGGATGGCTGATTGGGTTGCTAAAGCCCACAGGAGAAATAGTCTATCGAGTAATTTGGTTCTTTATCTCCCCTCCCCCGTGGTCTTTTGGATTTATTGTGCTCCGAAGCCATGGAGTGTATTCTCGAACTTCTTTCGATTAAATTAAAGAGCATTATGACACAAAAAAAAAAGAATTTAAATAGTTGCATTACAAGAAGATACAACAAGATATGCATTTACAAACATATAAACCTCCCACTGATCACATCACTGATGACAGCCCATATTACACTAACCAAACTATTCACAGTCCCATAACATTCGAACAACCAACAATCATAGTTCCATTGGCTTTAGTAGGAACAACTTCAACAGGTCATAAAAAGAAAGCATATTATTAATCATGAAAGCATTAGTCCGCCAAATTGATTCCTCGATCTATTTCTGCTTTGTTAATGTTGTTTGTGGGCAAGAGTCCAACAGTGATGCAGCGGGAGTTGGGGAAAATTACCGAAAAAAAAAAGGTCCTAAACTTATCGAGATTGTGCCAATTTAGTGCTAAACCTTTTTTTTTTCCTATTTAGTTCTAAACCTTTTTCAATTGTGCTAATTCAGTCCATCTGGCGAATTTTGGTCGGTCGGCATCCGACGACATAATATTTAATATTTTTTTGATTTTTTAACTTTTGAAATTTTTTATTTTATTTTATTTTCCCTATTTTTTTCGTACTTCTTCCCTTTCCCATTCCTCCAACCTCCAGCAATCGGCCAAAGGGATGGCTCACAAGGACCTCGCAAGGTGAGGCTAGCCGAGCCCCAACATGGCCAGACAAGGCTCACCTCTCCGTTTGGAAGTGAGGCCAAGCCGCACCAGCCCATATCGGTGATGGCAAGGCTTTACCTCGTTGTCGTGGGGCAAGGCCTAGCCGTCCTCATACCAATTTCTCACACGACCTCGATTGAGGGAAGATGACAGGACGAGTGGGATACAATACAGTGAATTGGTCTCATGGTTCGTTATCATCCGAGTGTGGGTGTGCTTTGTCTCGGTTATCTTCATGTTTACTCGTACTATCCATCTCTCTCTCTCTCTCTCTCTCCCTAGAGATACATGGACAAGAGGGAAAAAAGCTTCAGTGAACTTGTGTTAGAGCTTCAGGCATCTATTTAGGATGTAGCTTTGATTGCCAAAGGGCTCTAAAACCGCAAGTGAGATTCTATTGGCATTCGGAGTTCTGGCGACGAAGTTCATGCCCACTCTTAATGATTTGAATGATCGTTCGGCCATGGTGGGGTTCAGCCAGGGCAAGGTCCTCGCAGGCCATCTCTCTAGCCGGTTGCCAGAGGTTGGAGGTAAGGGAAGGAGAAGCAGCCAGAGGAAAGGGAAGGGGAAGGAAAAGAAAAAAGAGAAAGAAAAAATAAAATGAAAAATTTCAAAATTAAATAAAAAATAAAAATATAATATAATATCATCGGCCGCTCGGCGTCCATGTCAGGTTTGAGACTAATTTGGTCACTTCAAGCACTTATTTAAGACAAGTTCCATCCTAAATCATGTTTTGAGGAAAAAAAAACGCTCCACTTTAAGTTCTTATTTAAAATTTTTTGGATAAATAATTAGGTTTGTTCAATTACAAAGGATCTATATTAAATTTTGACTAAATATAAAAAATAATGAAATGTGAAAGTTCTTAATATAAAAAAAAACATCATGATAATTGAGCACGTGCTTATTATCGATCAATACGTTGATTAAAGAAAATCATTGCACTGTATAAGTGGAGCGAAACATGGTTTTGCCTCTTAAACCAAAAAAATCACTTAAAAAAAGAAGAATTTTGGGCCGAAGGTATTCATGCATATAGACCGAGTCTATGTAGTAACTTTTCCAGTTCAGGAAAAATGTTGTATATCCAGACCAACATCGTACCAAGCGGGGATTCGCATGATTTGACGATTGTTGTACAATGTCGGATCATACAAATCAAATCTATGCAATAATTTCTCCGTGGCTCATCGCCCGTGGAGACCACGTGCCGTTGACTCTAGTCTCGTGATTCCCACGAAATGGCTACTCCGTCAACATATGCGGGGGGCACTACACTCGCGGAATATCGTCAAATGTATGACAAAAGAGAGACTACTTTTGAAAAGTGTGTCAAATGGGGTGCTGGACTAAATGGCCCGATGATCCCGGG
>JAGVVM010021120.1:0-13986 GCA_019149425.1 Psidium friedrichsthalianum | reverse complement strand
CCTTGTATCTCGAGGAAGTGAACGAAAGAAATGTTATTTCTGATATAAAAAAAAAATCCGCATATGAGTTTCGGCAAAGAAGAAGAAAATCCTGATATGGGTGAAGACGCGAACGAGCCCAAAGCGAGAAAGCCTTATGTCGATGAAGCCCACGAAGACCTGACCAGAGACAAGGCACCTTAGTGGTCGAACAGGCAACCCTAAGAACCTCGAAATACCCCAGTTAAGCGTAATTAATGGTAGAATACTAAGGCAACATTTCCTCTACATGTTTTCTTATATTCATATTGTATATATTACTTAGTCGAATATCTTCTTTCTTCTGGAGCATCGTTGTTGTTTGACACCGTGGATGAAATCCTCAAGCGTGGGATTTAGATTGCATTTTTATAAACTCTGCGAAGTAGTTTTGGATGTCCAAAGCATCTCGAATGTAAATTTAAGTGTTGGATATTTTTTTTTTGAAGCACTTAAATAACAAAGCTGCCTCCACAAACCCTAAAGCCTGAGCATTTTCACTTGTTGGCTCGGACTTTAGACATTGTTGAGAAATTAGCGAACTTTTAGACTTCCTATCTAACTCTCATTAAGTTAATGTAATTTCAAATTTGTCATGGAGACACTAAACATCTACTATACTGAGAACGAGCCACAGCCAACTGTCTAGTGTCTCGAATGCGAGTTCTATTTGATCACCCAAGGAATCGACCGCGACGTTGTTGCTACAGCTGATTACTTATGGAGGAAAGAGGGAGAGAGAGAGAGGGAGAGAGAGATTTTTCTAAGTATAAAAATCGGTAGCCATGGATATATACTATTATAACCATAAACATAAAATTTGTCTCATTTTCAGGTCCCTTGAAATTGCCCTTCCAAATAAAGTTTCACCTATTCACACTAATAAATAGAAAAAAATGTAAAGTCTCACGTTCATTTGACGCTTCCCCTCTAACCAACCCATTTCATGTCTTTTTAGTAGTAATATAGAAACATCTTCATCATGCTCTCCATATCGTCTCTATCTCTTACAATCATTTTTTTTAAAATTTTAAGAAAAACGTGACAATACAATTAAATAGATTTTGAAAACTTTCAAGTAAATGCTTGAAGTAGAGCCATTTTCTCAAAAGATGGCAAGAGTGAATATTATTTTAATCAATAGCTTGAAATAGCCAAATTAGCCTCGAGTAAGGGCTTAAACTCTTTAGTAGTGCAAGCCCTTCCCCAATATGCCATATTCACACTCAAGTTTTCGGTACCTATTTGTAAAGCGATAAGGCCGGTATACATTTTTAAAAATGGAAATTCTGAAATTCAAAAATTATAATGGAGGGCTTGGATTTTGAGACCTGATTTCCTTTAATAAAGTTATGTTGGGAAAACAAGTATGAAGGTTGTCTCAAAATCCTCTTCTCTTTGGACTAAGGTTCTCAAAGGATTATATTTTTCAGGAGGAGACCTTTGAGCTGCAAGGAAAGGATGTAAGACCATCTTGGGGTTGGTAAAGCATCTTAGTGGGGGAGAGAAACCATAGCTCCTTCTATTCAGTGGGTCGTAGGGGATGTAGTGAAAATTAGAAGAAGCGAAGACAGATGGTTAAGAAGGGCTTGATGGGAGGACCGCCAAATTTAGACCAACCGAAAGTGGTGGCTGATTTGATCGACAAGAATGCACTAAAATGGACAGAAAAGCTTCCATATGATATGTTCGACCCAGAAACATACTGCGATACCGTTGAGCTCGCAGGACACAAAAGACATATTGGTGTGGACGGTTTCAAAAACTGGGGAATTTACGGTGAAGGGTGCATATAATAAAAATAGAGAGTAATCTGCATTACCTAACTTAGATTTAGCTTCATCTGTCATATCGAACTCCTCAATCTCTCTGGACTAAGATTTGGCAGTCTCACACTACGCCGAAGATCAAAGTTTATCTGTGGAGCGCGTGTTAAAATGACCTAGTTACGCGAGAAAATTTATATACGAGAAAACTCATACCGGATCCAATGTGTAGCATACGCAAGCAAAGCCCAAAGACTTCCTCCTCCTATGTCTCCGGACGAAGAAGGTATGGAATCACCCCTCCTTGCAATTGAGCATTTCCTCAAATGCTCTGTCTAGATTTGTTGAATGGTCGACAAACGTCGAGCATACTTCCGTCCCTCTTGAATTGTTGGAGAGCGTCCTCGGACAAATCTGGAACGAGAGAAATAGAAACATTTTTTGCTCTTTGAAACCGAATGCTAAGCGTACGGTGGAGAATCCTCAGTCTTTGTTTCAAAATTGCAAAAGATGGCTTAGAGGGAAGAGGAAAAATGGAACTTGATCATCAGCAATCCCGTCTCAACTTTGGCGACCACCGGAGAGGGGAAAGTTAAAAATCAACGTAGATGGTGCTTCTTTGGAATGATCAAGCGAAGGGGGCCATCGCAACTATTTGTCGAGACAACCACGGACGCATGATCGATGTTTTTGCGCGGTCAATTAAAGCTTCATCGGCGGCAATGGCGGAGGCAACAGTTTTGGTCGAAACCCTAAAACACTTTCCCACCCATGCAGGAGAACACTTGGAGATGGAAACAGATCTCCTAGATCTGATACGTAGCCATGCAGATCAAACTCAAGTTAATTGGAGTCTCCGTGTACTTATCAGTGAAGCCCATCTTCATTGTGGGCATTTCTCGAAACTAAAGATGGCCCATATAGATAAAGATGCAAATAGGATGGCTGATTGGGTTGCTAAAGCCCACAGGAGAAATAGTCTATCGAGTAATTTGGTTCTTTATCTCCCCTCCCCCGTGGTCTTTTGGATTTATTGTGCTCCGAAGCCCATGGAGTGTATTCTCGAACTTCTTTCGATTAAATTAAAGAGCAGTATTATGACACAAAAAAAAAAGAATTTAAATAGTTGCATTACAAGAAGATACAACAAGATATGCATTTACAAACATATAAACCTCCCACTGATCACATCACTGATGACAGCCCATATTACACTAACCAAACTATTCACAGTCCCATAACATTCGAACAACCAACAATCATAGTTCCATTGGCTTTAGTAGGAACAACTTCAACAGGTCATAAAAAGAAAGCATATTATTAATCATGAAAGCATTAGTCCGCCAAATTGATTCCTCGATCTATTTCTGCTTTGTTAATGTTGTTTGTGGGCAAGAGTCCAACAGTGATGCAGCGGGAGTTGGGGAAAATTACCGAAAAAAAAAAGGTCCTAAACTTATCGAGATTGTGCCAATTTAGTGCTAAACCTTTTTTTTTTCCTATTTAGTTCTAAACCTTTTTCAATTGTGCTAATTCAGTCCATCTGGCGAATTTTGGTCGGTCGGCATCCGACGACATAATATTTAATATTTTTTGATTTTTTAACTTTTGAAATTTTTTATTTTATTTTATTTTCCCTATTTTTTTCGTACTTCTTCCCTTTCCCATTCCTCCAACCTCCAGCAATCGGCCAAAGGGATGGCTCACAAGGACCTCGCAAGGTGAGGCTAGCCGAGCCCCAACATGGCCAGACAAGGCTCACCTCTCCGTTTGGAAGTGAGGCCAAGCCGCACCAGCCCATATCGGTGATGGCAAGGCTTTACCTCGTTGTCGTGGGGCAAGGCCTAGCCGTCCTCATACCAATTTCTCACACGACCTCGATTGAGGGAAGATGACAGGACGAGTGGGATACAATACAGTGAATTGGTCTCATGGTTCGTTATCATCCGAGTGTGGGTGTGCTTTGTCTCGGTTATCTTCATGTTTACTCGTACTATCCATCTCTCTCTCTCTCTCTCTCTCCCTAGAGATACATGGACAAGAGGGAAAAAAGCTTCAGTGAACTTGTGTTAGAGCTTCAGGCATCTATTTAGGATGTAGCTTTGATTGCCAAAGGGCTCTAAAACCGCAAGTGAGATTCTATTGGCATTCGGAGTTCTGGCGACGAAGTTCATGCCCACTCTTAATGATTTGAATGATCGTTCGGCCATGGTGGGGTTCAGCCAGGGCAAGGTCCTCGCAGGCCATCTCTCTAGCCGGTTGCCAGAGGTTGGAGGTAAGGGAAGGAGAAGCAGCCAGAGGAAAGGGAAGGGGAAGGAAAAGAAAAAAGGAGAAAGAAAAAATAAAATGAAAAATTTCAAAATTAAAATAAAAATAAAAATATAATATAATATCATCGGCCGCTCGGCGTCCATGTCAGGTTTGAGACTAATTTGGTCACTTCAAGCACTTATTTAAGACAAGTTCCATCCTAAATCATGTTTTGAGGGAAAAAAAAACGCTCCACTTTAAGTTCTTATTTAAAATTTTTTGGATAAATAATTAGGTTTGTTCAATTACAAAGGATCTATATTAAATTTTGACTAAATATAAAAAATAATGAAATGTGAAAGTTCTTAATATAAAAAAAACATCATGATAATTGAGCACGTGCTTATTATCGATCAATACGTTGATTAAAGAAAATCATTGCACTGTATAAGTGGAGCGAAACATGGGTTTTGCCTCTTAAACCAAAAAAATCACTTAAAAAAAGAAGAATTTTGGGCCGAAGGTATTCATGCATATAGACCGAGTCTATGTAGTAACTTTTCCAGTTCAGGAAAAATGTTGTATATCCAGACCAACATCGTACCAAGCGGGGATTCGCATGATTTGACGATTGTTGTACAATGTCGGATCATACAAATCAAATCTATGCAATAATTTCTCCGTGGCTCATCGCCCGTGGAGACCACGTGCCGTTGACTCTAGTCTCGTGATTCCCACGAAATGGCTACTCCGACAACATATGCGGGCACTACACTCGCGGAAATATCGTCAAATGTATGACAAAAGAGAGACTACTTTTGAAAAAGTGTGGTCAAATGGGGTGCTGGACTAAATGGCCCGATGATCCCGAGGAAAAATTCTGGAAATTCCCTTTTGTTTAAAGATTGGGATGGTAAAAATGAATTGGGAGCTGAAATTATGTGACGGGTACTGAATATAAATTATGTCGAGACTCTCTTATTCTCGAACCATTTCACCGCCGCTTAAATGTTAAGATGGATGATAATCTCTTTCGTTGATAAGAAGGATGAGCACATGGCGCAGCTTGGAGAGAATGAAATCAAACCAAACAAAATTGTATTTCAAAGCAGATCGAGGTGAATTGCTTATATCGACTTCAAACCTCACGAAAGTTACTCCCTATTTTAAAAAAAAAATTTGCTATGCCAATTGGTGAATTGAGATCCATTAGAATAGATTAGGGAGTATACCCGAATTCTTAAAAACCCGAATCGTAGGTTCTCGAGAAAAATGATTATGTGAGATACGTTCATTTGAAAAAAAGACAAGCTCCTAAATGTTTGAAAGACAGTATGATTTCATAATTTAGTTCGATGTTTTAATTGGAAATTATTTTTAAAAGTCTTACTAGTCTTGATTCAAAATCACGAGAAGAAGCTAAGTTAAGCGCGCTAATTTCTATATTTTGTCTAATTAGCTGACAGACAATCGGTCGGATTAAGTTGATCAAAGACAGATAGCTAGACGCTTAAGTTCATGAAAAGGGCAAAGGAAAATCAATGTTATGTTCGGTTTAATCAAAATTCAACCGTTAAAACGCCGTTTTCTTGTTTTCTGGTCGTCCCGTGAAATAGATCTTGAAACTGGTCGTACGGCAATTGAAGTTGAAAACACCGGACAGCATCTCTGCTGCCGCTAGGAACTAGGAAGGACGATTCCACTGAGCCTCTCTGATTCTCCCTGGAGGGGGCTTTTCACTTCGCTTCCTGTACTGAATCAACGATGGCGGCAGGTCAGGTCAAGACGGAAATGCAGGACGAAGGTCCCCAAACCACGACGCCGGCGCCGGAGGAGCCCAGGAACCTCAAAACATCCGCGGAAGGCGGCGTCACTCTGGCTCTGCTCTCGCCGACCCCCGCGTCTAAGGCCAAATCCGAGGTCGCGCCTTCATCCATGGTCTCCCTCTGTCTCTCTCTGCCAAAAAGAAGAAGAAAAGAAAGTTCTTTTTTTCTGGGTCTTTCTTGTTGTTTCCTGTTTTGCCTTGTTGGCTTTGATTAAGCCAGGACTTGGTATTTGGTGAAAATATTTTGTTGCCAGGTCAAAGTGAGGAAGAGGAAAGGCACGATTCTCAAGATCAGGGTGAAGGACTCGGGATCTCAGGTTAGGCGTGCGAGGATTGCATTGCATTCTCGGTTTTGTTTTGCCTTGGAGAATGCTTGTTCTGTCTTTCAAAATTATTATATTCTTCGTTACATTTGGCTGCTGCAAGTGGTTGTTAGATGCCAATGCAAGAAAACTCTTTCTGTCTCTATTTATTTGATTCCCCTTGAAAAGGAAAATCGTGGTATGACGTGCTTCACCTAGGCTTACAACTTATTGCTTGTGGTTACTTTGAAAGAATTGTCCTTTGATAATGAGAGTACACGCTGTTTGCTTTGTTGGAATGACGACTGTTCTGATTTGGATTCTTAGTGTTGTTGCAACTTGGTGTCCAATTCAACTAGAGCAGTACTCATTGTTTTCCCTGTTAATTAAACTAGAGCAACTTTTTGGTATTAAAGAGTGGAGGGATCGAGATTATGGATCAGTAGCTGCAGTTTCCTTCTTTTGGGCTTGTGAGAGGAGTGCCAATGTCTTGTTTAGGAATTGACTGTCACCTAAATTTACCTAGTGATCTATGACGTGGTTTAGAATTGACTATAAGTTATCCGAAGAAGAATTGAGCATGTTAGGATTAATGTTCAGGCTAGTGGTTCTTCAGCTCCTGACCTGAGTTTTAGAACTTTGCTCCATACAAAGTGGAATTTGAAGTTTTTGACTTTGGCAGCTGCTCATTTCACTGTTGTTTACTCAGTTGCTTCTTTGCTTTTGGTTGTCTGATGCTCTTGACAACCTCCATTTTACTTCAAACGTGTGATTGTAAGAATGTGCAATCATGCTCTTTGTGGCGTAGTAGAAGTTGCTTGGGTTGAGTTGTGCTGTTAACGAGTTTGCTATTCTTACTTACAGGTGGTGTCTGATCGTACTCGCAAGTCTCTAAGGTCAGTAATGCATCTTCATTTTATGCAGAAAATTCTGCTAATTTCTGGTTGTATCTTGTAAATTACCTTGTAACAAATGTGGACTCTGATTCATTTGAAGCTTTAAGAAAAGTAAGACTGCACTTGATGGGCCTGATCCTAGTGAAGTGAAGTCCGGTGCAATGGTTCGGGCGGAAGAAGTTCAGTCAAACTTAGAACCCACATATCCTAGCTTCATCAAAGCTTTGGTCCGTTCCCATGTCGGCAGTTGCTTTTGGATGGTACTGTGAAAGTGCTCAAGATTTGACTTGCATTTAATTTTGTGAAACTAAAATTTGAAACACTGAAATTACTTCTCTGTGGAAAAGGGGCTTCCTGGGGCATTCTGTAGAGCTCACTTGCCAAATAGAGACACTAACGTCATTCTCGAAGATGAACATGGGAAGCAGTATGGAATGAAGTATATTGCTCATAAGACTGGGCTGAGTGCTGGTTGGAGGCAGTTCTCTGTTGGACATAATTTGCTCGAAGGAGATGTCCTGGTTTTCCAGTTAGTTGAGCCTAACAAATTCAAGGTAATCACTCAATTGATGTTGACGTTTACCTTGACTGTATAAATTGAATTTGATTAAATCTCTATAGTACTAGTGCCAAAAAGGTGTCTCCTTATGTAGCGATGCAGAGTGAACTTTCTTCGTGCATGTGAATATATGCAGTATTTATCTTCTGTAGAAAGATCCACCATGACGATCAAAATAAGTTCACTCTTTAGGTGAGTTAAATATGAAGTATTATGTCCTTGCGGTGATGACATCGCATTGGGTCGTCACATCCTTCTAAATTTCATTGAGGATGAAGATTTCAGTAATTGGATAAAACTGCCTACCCAAAGATGCACCTTGGTGCACAAACTATGAATGGACGGCTTAAGAATTTAGCGTGATATCATTCTATCCTGATATAATTATCTCTCAAGTTTAGGCTGATTTTACATTGACACAGTTATCACTTGTCTCACATGATGTATCATGTGCAGATCAGATGAGCACATGGGGTAAATAGATTCGGGGGATTAAATGGAGCTGAATTGGAGGCTTTTTTTGGTCAGAAAGCTGAATTGGAGTTGGATGGTAGCATTTTGTGATCGGGAATCAACTATCGAAAGAAATTACGGGGACATTTAGATCCAAACTAAACAAAAGCTAATGATATGTAGTATAGGATGGTTTAATATGGAACTAGTCACAATTCATGTGAAATATGCTGGTGAACCAAATATCAACTAAATGCAGCAGGTCTCTCTGTTTCTTGTAGTTGCAGTTTTTCTCTTCTGAGTTCAAGGGAAATAGCTAAAACATTTTCTAGGAGCAAAATAGAACGTTCCACCATATAAAAATAGCCACATTTTTAAGTATTCAAAACTTTTTCGTGCGAATATGAACAAATAGTGGTAGCTTCAGTTGACTCATCAATCTGTTAGAGAGACAAAAGAGCATGCTGTCCCAAGATTACAAGGCCTAAAGAGGTAGTGTCTGGATGAAGCCTAGCAAAAAGCAATTGATAGAAGAGCAAAGAAAATTGTACAATCCAACAGCAACTAACTCTGTTAAAATGTGCAACCTCAAAGCTTAAGCCAATAGGTGAAGGGAGACAGCAGAAATACAAGGCCCATATAGATAATATAGACAAGTGATATGTAATACTTTAACACCTAAATAACTAGTGCTGCTTCCTGAACCATTTAAGAGAATAAGACCTGAAAATGTTGATAAAAGATATATTGTCTCAATGTTGCCACAAAAACAAGAATGAGCAGTCTCACCTAGCTGGAAAAAGAGGAAATAAAATGAAAAAAGATAACGAGCTGTCTCATTGATTAGAATAAGTTGGTGCTACTGAGAAATGGGTGTGACCGTAAAGGCTGAGAGTGTCTCCATCTTGGTGTAAGTTTTCCTGGAAGCTAAATATGACTTGGTATGCATCTAGGTTGCTTACGATACTTGGAAGCAATTGATGCAGAGAGTAACTACTGAGTTGGAAATCATAATCTAGTCCAAAAGAGAGAACAATGATTATATGATGAGATACTTATAGGGAAATCATTTCATTAAAAGGGGTTTGCGTTAGATAACTGATGAAGGCAGAAATTGTAGAGATTATAATTTGATCGCGGATGGCTAAATGATGGCAGTTTATGTGACGAGTTGGTAATTTTTGAACAGTCTCAGATCACAAGGAAACGTGAAGAAAAATTTTATAATTAGACTACATCTAGCCCAATAAAGTTTTAGACCACACTGTTGTTTGAAACTTGATTTGTCGAACCTGGGCAAGTTCAACCTATGAACTGGTGGAAAGGCATAATTTAGGACCCATCAACCTGTATTATTGCGACAGGGAGAGTGGAATACAATTCTTTAACCTTCCAGGCTGTTCTTGCACTCAAAAGGACAGAGCATACTCAAAGAGGGGTATATCCATCTCTGATTCGCTAGAATATAATGCAGCATTGAGTTCCTAAAGGATAAGTTTTATACTGCTGGAATCTGAATGAAGCTTCCTTTTTTCCCCTCTTCTTTGCCCAGTGAATTTAAAAGGAGTTTGGATTGACATGGGTTGCTTATAATGACTTCAAAGCATTAAATTAAGTAGAAGACTGTTTAAAATCTAATTAGGTACTATATGCTGGTCAAAATGTGAGAATTATGATTGAGTTGCGATTCTGTGTTAGGAAATTTGTGCTCCATGCTATGTCAGTTCTTTATTTCTTTGTTTTTATTTCTTCAATTTTCGGAAACATAATCTGAAAAGTTCCAGCTATGCTAACTATAAAAGCATAATAGAAGATGGGATGGCAATGGCAGAAACTGACATTGGTCAGGAAGAGCAGTAGTTATCCAGTGCCGTAGGATACACTTCTTAAGAAAAGTTAGACTTGGAATATCAGAAAGGTTTTCTCTTGACACAACAGATAGGTGGAATATATTGGAGACAGTAATGACCAGATCACGAAAGGCTCAATCTTTGGTGGTAAAGACTACCATTTTGTAAGCTTACTGCATTTCGGAAGCACGAGCCCGTAGATGGCTTCTACCTCAGTTGGGCAGGTTGAATTAACTGCACATAACTCATTCTCTCATCTAGTATAAAGTTATATAACAATGAAAGCCGTTATTGTTTTTGTTTGAATGATAAAACTGATATCAATAAATGTTGTTACGTCATCATTTATGATAAGCTTCGCATAATCTGCTTCTCTTATTGGATGAATTTCTATAGACAAATTTCAATGGCTCTCGAATGGAAACTCATTTATCATCTGCCTGGTCTGTTTGCCACCCTAATTTCATTATGGTTCTGCAGGTTTACATAATAAAAGCAGATGATCTGTCTGAAGTCGATGGGGCACTTGGCCTTCTAAATCTGGACGCCCCTACCAAAAAGGTTGAAGCAGGCAAGTGTTCTCCTCTATCTCTTTCTTCATCCATCTGCAACTTTTGGAAGCTTGTTTCTATTGTTTCCTAAGCATACTTTGCCGGTGCTGCTATGAATGTACAGAAGATGGCACCAACCCTGAAGCATCATCAAGACAAACAAAGAGGAATCGGGCAAGTTCGCTGCCATTAGCCATTGTGCAGAAAAGAAAAAAGAGGTCTGACCAACGAAAGTCAACTCCGAACCCCAAATGTTTAGCGGAGCAATCCGAAAATGATAGTGAAGGCGTTAATTCGGAAGTCTTAGAAGGTTTCAAGTTGTCTCTGCCGGATGTCCAGTTTAAGGATGTTGACACCTTCTCCAACTTCCACATCGTGATAGACGGGATGGTTGTCAATTCGGAGCTCTCCGAAGACATCCTGAGGAAGTACTATGAGCTCTGCCGTAGTCAGAATGTGTTTCTTCATGATAATCTCATCAAGGGCATGAACTATAAACTAATTGTCGGCACCATATGCGAAACCGTCAACGTGGCTGATGCGGTGAGGGCTTGCAAGCTCACTACCACTCGAGAAGAGTACGAGATGTGGGACAAGACTTTGAAGGCCTTCAAAATCCTGGGCATGAACGTCGGGTTCGTGCGTGCTCGGCTGAAACGGCTTGTGGAGCTCGCTTTCGAGTCAGAGATGGCTATGGAGACGCGAAGGTACGTTGAATCCAAGACAAAGCGGGACTGCACGGATGAAGAGATTAGAAATCTGGAGATAAGGCTCTTGGAACTGAAGGAAGAGAATCGAAGAGTTGGCGCAGAAATCGAGTCCCTGAAGCCGAATGTTAAGAGCCATGAACTGAAATTCCAGGAAGAAGTATCTGCCCCGTGGTAATGACTCCCTTCCCTTGTCCCGAGTTTCTTGTTCTCTGTAATTCTGTGTTTTATGTACCATGCTTGTACATCCGCCGATTAAAAATGTAGGTGTAGGCCTTCATTATCGATCCAGGAAACATTTTTACGTGAATGTCTAGGAAACTTTTGTGAATGTAGGCCACTCTCTCTCTCTCTCTCTCTCTCTCTCTCTCTCTCTCTCTCTCTCTCTCTGGTTTTCTAAGCTGGATTAATGCAACCAAAAAAAAAAAAAGTAGCTAAAATGCATGATCGACGATTCGACATGAATATACTCCGTTTACGCAATCAACCACCTCGGCTCTCATGCTGGCCAGAACATGATTTGGTCGTCGGGTCAGCTCAGTAAATACGGTACAGACGACAACCATGAGAGGTGCAAGCGCCTGCAGAATCTGAACCCAACATGTCCATTTCAGGACGCCTGGATAACTTTTACATCTCTAGAATCATGATGCAATGCAAACTCCTCGAAGTTGTCCATGTGACGTAACAAAAATTTGGCTTCAGCAACTCATGTTCCACTTGGAGTGGGAGATGAAGGCAAACCATCTACAGATTTCTTTAGGGCCGCGACGTACTGTGTTCGGCTTGTGAGGCATGGGGTGGAGATCTCAATCGGACATGGACATGGTCGCGCATATGCAAAGCAAACAACCCGGGCCTGCGTCGACTCCAAGGAACTTGGAAATTGTATCGTCACATATCTCATCATAATACACGATACACCCAATCGGACTCGTAACTAATATCACCTTCAAATTTACATCGATATCTACGCCACATGTTTCGGATCAACTCAAACATTTCAACTAGAACAAAACAGTCTTAATAAGAACATATGTCCATAATCATGTACCACCGTGGGCATGCCTGTTCAAGGTGTTGTAAACTAGAATATCACCTAGAGGGTGGGTTGAACAGGTGATTTTAATTGAAATTGACAAATTTTTTAAAAAATAAAACAAAAAATTGGAGTATTATCAAAATCGAGTTAGAACAAAGTTTGAAGGTTATCATTGATATGATGATATTAACTAGTGTGCAATATCCTATAAAAAAAAAATCAAGAGTCAAGGGATAAAGAAAATTGCCAACAAAGTTTACAAGGGTTCGGCCAGTTTAAAACCTACGCACACTCTTCCAAGCTGATAGTTTACTAGTTGGGTTTCGCTATAAATCTTCTTTGAAGTTACAATATAGTACATGCTGCTTCTACCCAAAGCTGGTGCTGCTAATACATCACACTATCACACCCAAGCACTATTATTAGATTTCCAAGACATCTTGAAAAATTATAACATGAAGCTCATGAAAGACTAGGATGAAAGATTGAAGCTCCCTTAAACTTTGAAACTTTTTTATTCTAATCTCTCTAATTTCTTCAACACGTTGGTCTCCTTTTATATTCCTACACTTCCAATCTAGCCGTTGGACACTCTTAAGAGGATTACTATCAATGGATAAAATTGGAATCTCCGCTGATTTTGTTGCTCATACAAACAAATCTTGATTCCCATAAGTAGAGTTCTTCGTTTAAGTAAGTAGCTTGCCTTGAGAAAGATTGTCAATCAATCAAGATATCTTGAGTAAAGAATTCCGTTGCAAAATAATCTTTGATGATAAACTTATATATTGGAAATCCGAGCCAGATTATTAAACGAAATAAGCAATGAGGTTTGAGTTTGAATAAATATAGGTAAAGTAGATTATGAATCCAATGAAATTTAGTTCTCGCATGGAGTCTGAAGACACCAAATTCCTTAACGATATTAGCGTATAGTCCACACTGTTACTTTGATGATATCCATGAAACAACCTTTAGACATCTTGTTAAGACACTATCTGCATAACGACTTGTGCTTTTTTCACCTAATTCTATTCAATCAGTTAAACACATTAATAGCCTTTGATTATTTTATCATATTCAAAATATCGTAAGGATTCTCCTAACACAAGGTTGAAAACAAAATGAAATCTTAAATAACGTTACTATTCATGCCATTAGTGTGTATGCGCAAAACAAAATGAATCCGGGACTTCAAATTGTATCTTTTAGGTCAGAGGGGAGATGGTTTTGTCATGAGCAGGCAGTGGACTGGAAAGATGTGATGAATAGTGACTTCAAATTTCAATTTTTACAAATATTTATCGGTTACATTAAAAGTTTAGGGATAAATATGTACACAAGGGTATAGTTTAGGGGTTTTTTGTCACAAAAAAGTTCGGGGTAAATGTGTCAGCAATGAGTATAGTTTTGGGAGTTTTATGTCGCAAAAAAAAGTCAGAGAAAATTGTCACAATTGACATGTTAGGGTTTTGGTGGTATTACCCTTAAACGAAAATACGCAATTAGGTTGCAGTATTGAATAAATATATACGTAAAGTAGATATAAAATCCAATGAAATTTAGTTTCGCAGGAGTCTAAAGACATCAATCTTATGATTATGGTATTAATCACACACTGTTACTTGTGTGAACTGTCCTGAAACAACCTTTAGAACGTCGTGTAAGACACATTCTGCAAACGGCTACTTGGCTTTCACTGATTCTATTAACAGTTAAACACAAATAATAGCCTTGATTTGATCAATTTCAAACACATTGTAAGGA
>JAGVVM010021119.1:0-13453 GCA_019149425.1 Psidium friedrichsthalianum | reverse complement strand
AAGATTTTCAAACTTAGTACAAAGGATTTTGAACAAAAGATTAAGTGTGTGTTTTGTTTGTTCGGCTTTGGAAGGCAAAAGAACACAGCCAAGTCAATATGCTAATAGATAAGAATTTTGGAAATCAAGCCATATACATTTTCATTTAGATGCTATATATTTTTTGTTATGTATAAGTAAATTGAGTTTCATGAATGGATGCACATTTCTACTGGGTCAATAAGGGCGCCCCTGACAATCCTCATCTGTTCCAGAAATAATTTGGAACAGAAAATAGATTTTTCTATTTCTGCCAGAAACAAAAATTAACTTTTTTTTTGGTTTAGGGCCAAAAATCTATTTCTGAACAGATTTTTGTTCCAGAAATAGAAAAACAGATTTGCGTTGCAACAAACGGTTTCTGTTCCAAACCTATTTCTGGAAATAGGTTTGGAACAGAAACAGAGATAAATAGAAACGTGTCGCCATGCTCGCCCCTAGTGACAACTTCCTTGATTCCGTTTTCTTATTTCTGGAATAGGTTTGGAAACGAAAAGAGAAATAGAAACGTTGTCATGCGCGCGGCCCTAAGTGACAACTTCCTTGATTCCGTTTTCTCCTTATTTCTGGAAGTGATCGTTTTCAAGTAGGTTGGCTCTCGGCCTAAAACCAGAAACCATCTGTGACTTCTAATTCCAAAACATTTGAACCAAGAACTGAACTGGCTATAATTTTGGAACCATCTGTTCCTATCGCAAGTTCCGTTCGCTTCTCGATAACCGGTTCTCGGTTCCACTTGAAAATTGACCCTTTATTATATTACGTATAAAGATCAAAGTTTGATAATTAAAGATATAAATGTTTGCTTTATTTTACTGTAAAAAAAACACACACACCACACACACACAGTATATATATATATATATATATATATATATCATATATATATATATTATATATATCCAGTTAGAAGAACTGGTAGTTCTAGCCCTGAAATCCAAGTCGATCGATTCGATTTCTAAGTTTGTGAAATCGGGAACCAAACTGATCCCCACTCAAGTTGAGCCGGAATGGTCCGCACCTTATTCATTTCTAGTGTGTTTCGCACTCGCCCGTTTCCTCATTTCATGCCAACCTAAGAGAAACCCACATACCTACGTTTTGTGGATCAAAATGAAGAAATTATTGGGCCCTAGACAAGCATAATCTGATTTAGACAGTGACATTAATTCGAACCACAACGTGTTTTCATGACCAATCCGAACCACAAGATTACACGGGAAAGGAATCCACAAAAACTTTCTCGCGGATAAGTCTATAATTCTCGAAAGGCAATCTTGGCGTGCCACCTGGAACCATAGAATCACCATTATATTACACTTTCAACATTGCCTCCTGCAGATTCTTGTCGTCTTAAATTCTAATCCTGCAATCTCTCACGTTCTCTGTCTCATCTTCGCGAGGTCTCTCGTCTCATTGCCTCTGTTCTTACCGCCAGAAGCACTCAGCGATCCTATAACAGCGGCAAAATCCGAGATTATGTCAGGACCTCAATGCTGCGAGAACCCTCCATCTCTGAACCCAGCCAGCGGGCAAGGCCATGTTGAGGAGCTGGGTGGACTTAAGAGCTACGTCTCTGGTTCCTCTGCCTCTAACGTCGCCATCATCCTCGTCTCTGATGTGTTTGGTACTTGCCTAGTACTACCTTTAAAACGATGAAGTTCGCATTTTGGGTTCATAGTCGGTGCTTCTGGTTAAATGTGTAATCTGGGCCAGTGACTTAGTTGCCTCTTCGTCATAATATCAGAGTTTCTCTTGTGATATGACGAGACTACCTGACTCATGCTTGTGAAGCAAGAGGCTATGTTTACGGAGTAGGGCTGTTTCTTCGAAGTTCATTAGGAGTTAATTCATGATGGCATGTGAATTATCAATTAAAGGTTGCTGAATGGGATCATAAAGAAGGAAAACCTCTTTATATGGTTTCATTTCTGCTGGCTAATCTGTTATTTGCCCTATTAGAGATAATCACATGATTTGGTTGGTCGGATTGATTGTGCAGGATATGAAGCTCCAAACTTCAGGTATGGACGATTCCCCTATAATTCTCTCTTGCTACTTGCTAGTTGAATTGTTTTTATTCTTCTCAGGCCATCTCCATGTGCGTGCGCAATCGCGAGCGCGAGCGCTTTAATGGAAGAGGTTATGCAAGAATCAGGACTTTCCTTTCCTTCTCTTCTCTGTTTTCTTGTAATTTTTCCTTTCTCTCTTTTCCAATTGCTTCACAGTTGACGTGGTTTTTACTTCCCTCTAGCTTTATGCTCTAAAATTAACAGAAGATTGCTTTAGTCTAGAGAAGGTGATGATGTGTGTATTTCCCCTTATAACTAGAGATCGGAGGAACTACTTGGTTGGCAGCTTATTCTCTTGAGTTAGTTCTTGAGATGCTCAAGAGTATTTTGGATAGTGGCTTTTAAAGAAGCTCTGGTCTTTAGAATGTCCAACTCGGGGTGTGTCTTCTACGTCGACTTAAGTGTCTCAAGAGCATGAGCATGGAGATCTCTACCGAAAAAGCAGGATTTGCCCCGCAATTAGATATGTCTTTTCCTTAGTATTATCGAACTGCTGCTAGTCAAGGACTTTCTAATCTTTCCATTCTGATGAAAGCGTACTGTGTATAACGCCCTGGAATTGCCATATGGTGATGGATCTCTTCGACATTTTTCTGATTTAACTTCAGGTCTGGCTGTCCCTTTAGTTAATTACCATATTCCTCCTTTCATTTTGCACAGGTTCTTAGGCACCCTTTTTTGTTGTCTTCACTAGAGGTGAGCAAATTGGATCGTTCGGACAAGACCAGGACTAGCGGTTCAGTTCCCGATTATAGAAGATGGCAGTTCAGTTTGCGGTTCTTAAAATTGGAATCAGTAGCCGGGCAGTCCGATTCTTAGTTCTAGAGGCATAAAACAGGATTGGAACGGTTGATTTTGTAAATTTTTTTTTAAAAAATAACCACAATTTTTTTTTTTTTTTCGTGACATGGTTTCCTTTCCCAATTTGAGATGAGGGTTGGCCGTCGTATCCAGATGTTCACTGAACACTTAATGGGTTGCTTCCATAAATTATGGACCATAATCCCTGGCTTCGAGGAATCTTTGCTCCAGGTTTCTGACGCTTAGATCATAGAAAAATGAGTCTCAGTCCGAGGCGGTCTGCTTAAATTTGCTCAATCAAAACCTTGGCTGCAGGAACATATGCCACAGCAAATCAATACTTTCTTGCCTAACACTTGTTACCACAGGGACATTAATCCGTCTGCAGTTTTGAAAAAATTAAGAGCTCAATTGATCATTGAAAGAACAGGATCTTGTCCTTCATTATACGACATATACGAAACATGTTCCTCACGTGAAAATCTCTACACTTTTTGGAACACAACGAAATTTCTTTACATACTGTAAGGGAAAAATAAGATTTCCAGACCAACAAAATATTCATGTCAAGATCTAATTTCATTGCCGATACAATGACCTGAATCCATTAGCCAGGCCATGGACCGCGGGATTGAAAGGCAGCCTCCCGAGATCCTCCGAACAAACCACCACCACCACCACCACACCCCCCCCCCCCCCCCCCCCCCCCCCCGGTCATGTTACCGGCTCCCAGTCCCCCGTTCCGGAAAACGGGAACCGGGACCCCGTTCTTGAGGGGAACCGGATTGGACCGGAAACCGATTACCCTGGCCTTCACTGTTTTTTGTATCTGGGGAATAAAGTTAATGTTCGAGAGTTACCAGCTCCTCTCAAGATCTCAGAAGCTGAATAAATTTTCTAAAACTCCTAATGCACGTGATAAATTTTTTGTTAAATCCTCTTTAAATCTTCGCAAGCATATATATTTGCCATACAGGTTTGTAAGAGCTGTAAGTTATAAATGTGTGTGTGTGTGTCGGGTTTGGTCATATTTTGATGACCTCTTTCGTAACTTAATAATCAGTTGTTATTCTCATGGATAGGAAGCTTGCTGACAAGGTCGCAGCTGCTGGGTTTTATGTGGTTGTTCCTGATTTTTTCGGTGCCGATCCTTATGTACCTGAAAATGCCGAAAGGCCCATTATGGAATGGATAAAGGATCATGGAACTGTGAGTTCTTTAATTTACAGACACCCGGAAGTATTTTCCTTAGAAATTGCACTAGTAATATGCATAAGTTGATCAAGAATTGCCTATCTCGAGACGCTCACAGTTTTCCTATTACTGATTAGTCGCTTAACCTATGACTTATATTATGCGTCCATCGGTAGTTGTGATTGCTGATGCCAAAAGAATTTCTTTCGGCAGGATAAGGGATATGAAGATGCAAAGCAAATAGTTGAAGCAGTGAAAGGTAAAGGTGCATCTGCAGTTGGGGCTGCTGGCTTTTGTTGGGGAGGTGAGCGTCTTTGTTCTGAATGATTCTTGCTAAGATCTCTTTCATGTCTCGAATATGATTTACAAGCTCGTAATATCGTGCAATGCTCATGGGATCTTCGTTTCTTCAGCTAAGGTTGTGGTTGACCTGGCAACGACGAGGGCCATCGAAGCTGCTGTGTTATTACATCCGTCGTTAGTCTCTGTGGATGACATCAAGGGTATGGTTATCTTTATTTTTGGTACTTTATTAGGATTTTGGTTTGCATATTTTCAGTACCAAGAACCTCTTAAAGTAGATGTAGGAACCTACCTGCGCACATTTTCATTGTCATGCACTTCAATATAATGCACATGGCTTGCATGACGAACACAAAGTATCTCCTTTATGGCTTGGAAAGTTGGAACATACACGTCGTATGACTCTACAGGTATGACGATTTGCTCTGCTCTTTATAATCTCTGTGAAGCAAAAATTTTCAGAGCCCACAAGACACTAAAGATGTGGTGCTTTAGTTACCTCGTCGCATTTCCAGGACAACTACTGCCAGATTTGATGAGCCTACGTTAACAAGGCATCACTATAACTCGTCAGCTTCATCAGTTTTGCACCTCAAGAGTTATATGCAATTTTGCAGGAGTCAAGGCTCCAATAGCCATATTAGGAGCTGAGATAGACCATAGGTCACCGCCGGAACTCCTGAAGCAGTTTGAAGAGGTTCTGGCTGCCAAACCCGAGGTGAGGTTGAGATAATTCACCTATGGTTCTCGGGTTCATGCACTCGTATTTATTTCCCAATTGGGAAGATTGATTTATGCGAACCACGCAGGGAGTTTGCTTTGCCACATCGTAGTAGAGATTTTTTATGAGTGTCTTCTGTTTCACAGGTTGATGCACGAGTGAAGATATTTCCGAAAGTTTCCCATGGGTGGACCGTCAGGTACGATGTCGCCGATGAAGAAGCAGTGAAGTGTGCTGCGGAGGCGCATTCGGATATGCTAGAGTGGTTTGCAAAGTTTGTCAAGTGAGGGAAGTCTCTGGCATCTGTTATGTGTAATAAAGTCGATGCTGTCTACTCTCTACATCATGCGATTGCCAAGAGAATGGAGAAAGCTTAGATAGACGAAATAGAATCTCCACTCGTGTTCTGCCATAAAGATCAGACTTAACTAGAATCTCTCTCGATCGACGCTTGTATTCTATTTATGATGATTTGGTAATGCTTGCTGGGACTTAGGATGAATTCACTTCAACTCGGATTCACTTCAACTCGCTATTAAAGGCGAGAACTATATTTACAATGCATTATGACCCTCAGGGTCTCTTCATTCAGCATTCCTACTGGAAAAGCTTTTGAAGTTTTTGTTTATTTTATTTTATTTTATTGTGAGTGCAAATTCAGTTTTTATCACTAGATTCAGAAAACTATACGCCAAGTTTTGTCATGTTAGCAGAGCAATGAGTTGGTAAAGAAAAGTCGACATCTTGCACTAATCGTAAGTTAAAACGCCTGGAACTTTGCTATCTGCTGAGGAACGCTCCCAAAAGGAGAGAAAGAAGAGGAAACGGCTGAGTAAAGGGACACGAAAAAGTTGTGTTCCACCATCACAAGCAAAAGAAAACACATTGAAGATTGGCTGCCCTATGGGCCTATTTGGTTCGGCTTTGGGCAAATGCCTTTAGAAAAATGCAAATACCTTTGAGCTAATGGGGTTTGGTGAAATGCAAATATTATTTGGTAAACTGTAATTAAAAAAGTTCATTTGGATACAACTTTGACGTAAACACCATTGGGTAAAAAATACCATTTGTAAATGATTCAAATTTTAATTATTTTTTTAGTTTTTTGAATAATTTCTTTTTTATCTTTTGAAAAAAATTATTTTTATTTTTAATTATTCTATTTTTATCACTTTATTTAATTATTAATTATTTTTATTTTTAATATTTCTATTTTTAAATTATTAATTTAATTTAATTTATTTTATTTTTAAATAATTTATTTTTATTATTTCTATTTTGAATTATTTTTATTTTTTAATTACTTTCTTTAAAAGAAAAAAGAAAACAGAAAATAAAAAGATTAAAAATAAAATATTGTAGTTTCATTCTGGAAAATGCAACTTTTCAATGTACCTCCGGGCTACTTTGGGCTAAAAGCCTTTATGACCATTTGGAAATGCAATTGCATTTTCTCAAAGTTGAGTAAAAAATGAACTAAACGCCATTTGCATTTGGCCAATGAATTTCAAAACCCTTTGCAAATACTGAACCAAACAAACTCATAGATATGCTTCTTTTTTCATTTGAGCAAGGCCGCGCATAACAAATGTTTCATAGATTTTCGAATTTTCTCAAGTAAATGAGTGATAAGACGGATCTTGAACATAGAGCAGGCGACCATTTGTGTGTCCTCAAGATCCAGACGAAGACATTCGATAAGATATCTCCAGTAAGCCCAAAAGAAATGCCACAACAGCACGTTGCATGACATTTTTTCAAATGACTACTCCAAGAACAAGAACCCCAAAAGGCGATTCATCATGCAACTCAAGTTAATGAAAAGGAAAGAAAGAACATATTGCCTACTCTGCGACTATGGAAGGAAGTCTCACAACGAAACCAAAGAAAACATGTGAACTTCTATATGAAAAAAGCACATGAACTCAGCTCCCAAACCACGAGGAGCGAGACATTTTTGTGATTGAACCCGCAAGAACCTTGTTACCCGTCAAGATGAGGTAGTTTCGGAGCTGAGATGAGTAAGAATTGAGCATCTCGACGGAGAGCGAGATCAGCTGCTGAGAATTGCGAAAAATGAAGAAAAAATAGTAGATCATGTATTCATCAAACAGTTTAAGAATTTTTTTTGTTTACAGCCTTTATCAATTTACTTGTCAATATACAAGTTGAAATATAAATAGTAACCATGTCTTCGTCTGATGGTGTAAGATTTTAGAATAGTTGATGTTGATCGCACAAAATTTTACATGATTTTAGATCTTGAATTCAAATCTTTTCAAGTCCAGCCTATGTGCGAGGGAAGTGTACCATAGTCGCACCGTTTCTCATGTTCTTTTTTTTCCTCCAATTTTTATTAACTGGGTTTTAGATTTCCTAGATTACCGTTCACCTTTGATTCCTTAGCATCCATTTTTCAAATGACTACACGCTTCTCTCTCTCTCTCTCTCTCTCTCTCGTCACTATTGGATTTTCTGAATTGTCCCTACTTGCTCTGTCTTGTGCGTACCTACAATACATAATTATGCATTGTCCTGACCCTAGTTGAATACTAAGGGACAACAGGGCCAATAAAAATTGGCACTTTTTCTTCTAATGGTTAATAGGCTTCGGAATTCTTGCGAGTAAGTGGTAAGAATTTCTCATCGTCCGACAGCCGCCTGACTGGACCTTTAACAGGACAGCAGGAGACCATCTGTGTGGTGTCCTCTAGCTCAGACGAAGATGTTCCATAAGGTAACTACAGCAAGCTGCCAAAAACTAATTGCCAAAACTGCACTTTACATGAGAATGAGATTGAAAGTAGGAATGGCCATGAGCCAAGGATGGGCCCAGAATCGACCCGGAACAACTTAGGTCAAACCTAAAACCGGGCACATTGACTGGGTCCACGGTTCCAAACCAGAAACGGCCTGTGACATCGAGGGCCCAATTCCGAATCGTAAAAAAAAATAGAAAAAAAAAGTTGAATTGAACGACCCTTGCCTATTTATACGCAAAACTGTAGCAGTTCCAATAGTTGGAACTTGGCAACGGTTAAAAAAAATATTTAAAAATTGAAAAAAAAAGAGGGAAAGGGCTTGAATTGCTCGGAACTGCGGTTCAAAACCACAAATGGGGCCGCACTTAAGGGCCCGATTCTTAGTTCCCCCAAAATTCGACCACGGAGCCGTGGGTTCATGAGTTGGAATTGGCTGGTTCTGACTGTGCGCCATGCCTATTGAAAGAATCATTGTGGGAGTAAGCAACTTTAACGTGAAATCTGAAACCGTCCTGTTGTGTAAGAGATAGATTAACATTATTACTCCCTTGCATGATCATGCTTGCGAAACATATTACTAGATTCCTAAAGCAACAAACTGCTTAACTAAGGAGGCAAGACCCAGCCTGGTCACAGGTAACGAGGCGCTGTAGACAACTCAGAGCCAGATCCATTCATTGTAATATAGGAATTCTGTCCAAGAGGAAGAGAACTTTCAGGAAAGTTGGCAATAGAAGCTGCTTCCCCTCTATAAAAGCATAGCTGCTCTTCTACTCATCCGAATCCAGGACATACATAACACAGAAATTTTGCCAAAATCAAATTCGGGTTCTGTGGATCGCCCTAGATACAAGTTTTCCTCAGCTGATTTGATGTGCAAAGAAGCGTCTGTTCTTTAGCCGCTCCAGACTGCGAAATGACGGTCAAGAAGTCTGTTGAAGGTCAAAGAAGCATTCATCTGGATTCCTCACTCCAGAAGAAACATGAAGTCTTCGATTTGCCCGCCACAATCTTTGAGCCGCAAACTAGTGCTGGTAGGAGAGACGGAAGCAGCCGGGGAACTCCGTTCGCCTCACACTGCCGGCTGTTTCGGCCCCAGAGAAGAAGCTGACTCTGTTTGCTCCTCCGCCTTGCCATCCTAGAAAAAGCAGAACTGGCCTGGGAGCCCTTGGTTCATCTGGGCACGGCGTCACTCCAGGTCGGCTTTGCCATTACCCTAGAGAGCACTTCATTTTATAATTGAAGGAGCTCGAATATTCAGGAGGAGTCATGAGCTGTGTGGCAACACCAGTCGACATGGTCGATAGGTGATGCCAGAATCAGCAGCTTCTGAAAGCTCAGATCGAGCTCTAGAGCTCTAGTGTGTAGCCGTGAAGGAATGGTTGAGTCCCATAAGTCTGCTATGAGGAAGCAAAGTCAACACAGCAGGGAAATTTCCAGAAGCTACAGATGCGACAAATGTCAGAGAGCAGAAATTGCAATGCGTTTCAATGAGAAAGTTCTCCCTCTAGTCTCTCTCTCTCTGTTTGGGCTCGTTCTCCAAATTCCCAAGTTATTATTTTTATTTTTTGTTCTTATATGTCTCGAGTTGGAGCCTACCAACATTAATTAGCAATGTGATGTTTGTCGCTGCTATTGTTTTGATGCGTGAGAAGCCAAGAAGTAAAAACTTTCCATTGTGGTTGGCAAAATCATTGACGATTTTCTTCAATATGTGGGCAATCTTCAGTCGCGAGCCATTTGCATAGATTATTATTATTGAACCGATCAAGTTTTGACCTAAATTATTTCGCTAAAATTTGTCAAGTTTTTAAATGAATCTATTCATACCTCCAAGTTTCATTGTTAATCTCAACACTTTGTTTGGTTTGGATTTGAGAAAATAAAATAAATAACCAATCCTTTGATAACAGATCGAGATTTTTGAAAATCAAATCAAAATCAAACTGTCATCAAATAGTTTCACTCATCAAACAATTTTAGCTTTGGACCAAATAATGTTTTTCATGAAAGAATGCATGTTTTACTTAGAATTTGGTACTGTCTATGTCCAAGGTAAAAACTGGTAAAGGCGCTATGCTTCTTGGGAGTTAGGGACTGTGGGACTATCCTGTACCTACTTATAATACTGCCTCCCTGCTTGTCTTCTCCATTTCTAATTCCGCCCTCTCCTCTCCCCTCCCCTCCCTCCCCTCCCTCTTCTCGCTGTTTTCTCCCGTCTCATTGGTCCTGTTCGTTACCTCAGAAGCACTCAACGAGCAGACGACCCAGGCAAAATCGCAGAGAATGTCAGGACCTCAATGCTGCGAGTTCCCTCTAACTCTGACCCAGCCAGGGACAAGGACCAAGGCCATATTGACGAACTGGGTTTACTCAAGAGCTACCTCTCTGGTTCATCTGACTCTAACCTCGCCATCGTCCTCGTCTCTGTTGTGTTGGGCACTTACCCTGTACTTCCTTTTTTTTGATGAAGTTTGTATTTTTGGGTAATAGTCGGTGCTTCTGGTTCAATCTGCAATGGCGGGTCAGTGATTTAGTTGTATCTTTGTCATAATCTCTTGGCAACCTTGAAGTTCCGATTTTTCCTTTTTTCCTTTTTTTTTTTTGGTTGGATTCTGACGAAACTGTCCGATTCATGCTTTGAAGGGAGTGGCCATGTTTACGGAGTAGGCAGTTTCTTGGAAGTTTATTGAGAGTCGATTCATCATGGCATGTGATTTAGCAATTGGAGGTTACTGAATAGGACATAAAGAAGGCAAAACCTCTTTATATGGTTTAATTTCTACCAGTTAATTTGTTTTCCCTCCTCTGAGAGGCTAATCATAAATTGGTTGATTGGCTCATTGTGGAGGATTTTGTGACATTCTGAAATTCGACCCTTTTTTCGGAATTTGAATATAGAATGGTTATTTCATAGAGGCACTATAAATGGATCTCACTCAAACTGATCACTTCGGGATAACTAACCAGAAGGGAAAGGCTAGCTAGGAATATAAGCACGTGGACCAATTGGTCGATACGCGTGACTCCTAAAAGCCACCCGTTAGTTTGAGAATTATTTAAAGTTGCCATCTTATGAATGAGGCCGCGAATTGAGTTCGAATAGGACAATCGACTCTTATGAGTGTCACAGTTGTGAATTTGGACTTGCCTAGAAAGGCGTGAATGAGCAGATTGATTCGGAATGCCTAGAGGAAAGGGAAAAATTGGAAATTGCCATCTCGTCCCCGTCTTGTGCTAGAATCCATGGCTAGAGAGTGTTAGTAATTTTAGCGAGGCTAGAAAAATTGTTCGGCGGTAACTTGAGTTTTTTCCGATCGTGGTTGAGCCCAAATCAGCACTGATTGAGCCCCGACAGATCCTGAAATTTCACGAATTTCGAAAAATGCTCATCATTCATTGTTAATCACATCAATCGCATCAATCGACCATCGGTCGCCGTCGGTCAACCTTTGACCGGTCAACCAATGAATAGTGCCGGTCAACTGATGAATAGTATCCCCCAATAATTGAGATATTTTCTCTCTTTCTCTCTCTCTTCAATTATTGACAGCACACTCTCTCTCTCCTCAAAAAATTTCGTGGCTCTCTCTCTCTCTTGGTTTTCTCTCTTGGTTTTGGCCGCCGGAAAACCGCCGCTCGTTGTGCCGCTTGTTCGCTGCCCAAACGTTGTCGGTTTGAGACGCCCTTTTAAACCTGATCTTCACCTATCTCTCTAGAATCTCTCTACCAAAATCAGCTCAAGATGAGCCCTGGAACCCCCTCAAACAGAGCCAAAACCGGACCTTCACAAGCTGAATTCCAGTTTCTGGCCTCAACTTCAATCGGCCACCGACGGAAAACCGACCGTTGGATCATCGTGATTTTCGGGTATGTGGTAGTTCATTGTCTTGTGGTTCTTTTCCAACTTGAATCACTCCGATCCGAGGTCCGTTTGACCTTCCAAATCTGCTTCGCCGTTTCGGTCGACGAACTAGTCTTTGTTACCCGAATTTCACATAGGGCTCATATTGATATATGTTGACCCCAGCGACCCTAGAGCTTATTTTCGTGTGAAAACATTGATTTTCAGCTTGTGAACCAACTCGTTCAGCTCTGCGCGTGGTCGTCTCCCATCGGTTTTTGCTGTTTGGTCCCGGCTTTGTTCGTGGATTTTTCCGCTGAATTTCTGATGAGTTTTCCTCCTAAATCTTGAGTAGGATGATAGGTAATCGCTAGAGGAAGGCTAAGGCGAAAACGAGGCTCGAATCGGAGTCGTTTTGAGGTGGAACGGAGTTCACTATTCACGGGCGGAAAATACTATTCACCTACAGGAGTTCACTATTCATTCCGAAAATACTATTCCCGACCGGAGCTCACTATTCATGCCGGAAAATACTATTCACGACCGGAGTTCACTATTCATGCCGGAAAACATTGTTCACTCCGGGGAGTTACTGTTCACAGAGTAGAAAAAGAATGTGAATTTGAGAGTTGAAATGTATGAGCTGGACTAGGAATGCACGTCCAACTCTGTGGTGCAATAGGCGACCAGTTTTGATAAAAATCGTTGGGTAATTACACGAATGTGAATCGTTGCCTACTGATTTCATTTGGAATTAAAGTGCTTGACTGAAATTGCGTGTCTCTGACTTGTCATGTATGGGTAAATTCCATAAGGTGCATCGTGTTGCTTTGGCATGCTTTGACTGTCGTGTGAAATGATCGTCAAGCAGTAATGTTAGCCCTGAGGCGTGTTATCGCGGGGCGGAGGGCGGCCCTGAGATGCCGATATGGCAAAGGGAAAGTGGAGCGATAAGGATGCCGACCTGATGCGAGTATCGCGGGTCGAGGCATAATGCGCTCGGACGTGCTCGGCACGGGGTAGCTGGAGAGATAAGGGTGCCAACCGTGAGGCGACTAGCGCGGGTTGAGGCACGACCTGAGGCGACTAGCGCGGGTCAAATGAAAATGAAATCCTATTGTGGCAGAACCTCGAGATCCTCGTATGCCTATGCATCCTAATGCATGATCATATCACTATTGGATGGTAATTGCATGTTGAATTCATTTATTGTCATAACCGAGTTGTTAGCCTAACTGCATGCCTAGAATTAATCGTCTGATTACGCGTTATCCTGAGCGGGGTTTAGGGGGCAAACTTACTGAGATGTGTTCTCATAGTTGTCGTTATTTTTCCCCACATTTCAGACCCTCGCCTGTGAGATGAGTACTTCAGGTGTGCGTTATGGCATCCCAGTAGAGATAGAGAGGTGGGAGACTTTATATCCTGGTTTGGATAATACTGCATATAAGAAAGTAGAGTGTTCTGTCTGGGATGAACAGGGAGGTTGAGTTTTTTATGCCCCTTAAGTTCCGAGGCATGGCTGGAGCGCAGCGAGGCTTAGTGTTCGGTGACGCCCATTTTGGTTTTGAATAGTACGGATTCAGAGCGAGACCGATAGAACCGCATCGAGGGCTTTGAAGTAATCGGAGGTGAGGATCATCGATCCAGCAGCCAATGGATGTTGAGCCAGAGGAGTATTGGCCCGAGTGTAAATAAGACGGATCATGGAGGACGG
>JAGVVM010021117.1:0-10128 GCA_019149425.1 Psidium friedrichsthalianum | reverse complement strand
AAGAGTAGCTATTATCATCTTTTTTATTGTTCTCCTCACCTCCTCGTTAACTTCTTTCATTGAACAACCAATCCTTCACTGAGTTGGTCATGAATCCCCAAAGGAAAGTAAATTTCATTGGAGTACTTTAAAAATGTGTCCCAATTCTTCCTCCTACTAGCCATTTCCATCAACAATTTTCGGAAACTATGGACATTGGCTTTGTAAGAGACGCCCCCAAGGTGAAGACGTCCTTTGGAGCCATGTACCTTAAGGTTTCTCTGTGGCAATTAGAGACACAGCGTTGCAATCTATGGATACAATCTTGCTAGCCTAAAGTCACAAACTTTTGGAGTGAAATCTCTATCGAGAAGAATTTTGTTCTAGTGAAATAGTGCGAGTGCTCACAAAGGAGTTGCAGTTATTTTTCTATTATTTCTATTTTCTATTATTAATTTCATTTCTTACAACCTTTGAAAGGTTGCAATTTTTTCAAACATGATAGTTTTCAGACATGAAAAGTTGTGTCCGAATTTACATTTTTCAGACACAAAGAGTTGTACTCTTTTCACACGCGAAAAGTTGTGTTCTTTTTGCCATTAATATTAATTATTCTTTTCAATATTGACTTACTTTTTTTTGGTCGGATATATTGACTTACTTCAACTTCATTTTTGTTTTTCTTTTTTAAAATAGATACAACTGTTTTTGTTGACACCCAAATTTTGGTTTTTCTTTTATTGCACAAAAATGAGAATTAATTCTCACAAAAGAATAATTTTTCATGCATTGCATTTCTTTTTGTCTATCATGCATTATCATTTGCAGTTAGGTTTGAGCAGGATTTAACTTTGCAGGCAGTTTGAACTAAGGATCGTCATGATTTTTACTGAGGAAAGTTGACATGGTTTTAAATTTCATGTATTCAAGAGAAGTTGAGATTTGTTCGCGAAGACGGGGGCTTGAAGTGAAAATAAAATTCGGCTGGGGTACGGACATGATGTGGTCGAATTTCATATGGGTTTGGGCTTAATTTCTAATCCAAATCAGCCCATTTTGCTTGTTTAATTAAACAAGGCTTTTAATTAATCACCAAATCAGCCCGTTTGAGCCCGAAACCTCACCATCGGCCCGTGGAAGGGCCAAAATTCGGGTGGCCCATCATTTGGACGAATTTTCAAGGGAATTTTAAGGAATTTGGACTCTTCAAAGATCAAAATTCAGAATTTATTAAAAAAAAAGTCCTATCTTGATTAAAGATTAGAGTTTTAAGAAATTGAAACTCTATCCCTATGTAGCTCCATATAACCGAGAGTTTCGTTGGATGCAAACTCTTCCGGGATCAGAATTTTTCATCCAATGGCTTGAAATAAATCCTACTTTAGATAGGATCACTAATCCAACGGTCCACGTTAAATCCCACTCGGACTAGGATTAGGGTTTCCTATGATCTATAAATAGGACCTTAGGTCTAGGGTTAAAGGGGGGCAAATATTTTTCAGAAATCCGAGAGAGAAAAGGGTGAAGGGTCGAGAGCTCCTTTTTGGCGTTTCCTTCTCAAATGGGCAGCCTCCCTCATCAAGCAGTCCATTAGTGCTCCTATTCAGCATCACGATTACTGCTTCAATTTGTTGTTCCCAACGTTGAGCTTTGTGCAGATTATCTTCCCTGTTCTGGCGCCTCAAGTCCTGCTGTCCAAAGCTGCTGTTCAAGGCTGTTTAGCGGAGTATTTGCTGCAAATTAGTGCTGGAATTTGCTACTGTCTCAAGCTCGTTTCACTGTTGTTCGAGGACTGTTTTTGGGGCTGCTTGGTGTGAAGTTTACCGCTGTTTCGTCGCTATTTTGGCACCAAAACAGTGCTGTCCAGCAGGTTTTCTAGTCCAAATTCGGCTCAAATCTTGTTCGACGAATCAAGGTAACATCCTTACATCAATTACAATCGATTTGTTGCTGATTTTCGATAAAAAGCATGCTGTTATGATGTTATCCGAGGCTGTTCCTGCACTGTTGTGTGCTAGTTTGATCCGAAACAAGCTGTTTTTTTTGTGATGTACATGTCACTAACTTGTGCATTTTTTTTTTTTGCGGAGCATAGAGGTAAGTTTTTTTTCGACTTTTGATTGCAAATCAATGCTTGTTTGATTGGAAGCTTGCATGTATGTTTTGATAATGTACACGATTTGCAATTAAAAAAATCCAAACTTTTTTTACTAAAAAGGAGAAGTTAGCCAATTCGATCTATAACTATTTAGATCCGATTCGTTATCTTCTCAAGTCAATTTTAGCCAATTCGATCTATAACCATTTAGATCCGATTCGCTATCTTCACAAATCATTTTGGATTTAGAGAATGGATTTTTTTGATAAATTCAAGAGGAACAATTGTGATTATCATGATTTGGATATTCGTTGATTTGCTTGGATATTCATGGACTTGTTTTGGATTATTATGTTTGCTTTGGATGTTATCTTATCTTGTTTGAACTTTCATACTAAAACATCTGAAAATTTTAGTAAGATATGGTTTCTTAGAAACCTTATCTAATTGAAATTTTAGAAAGGTGAGCTTCTTAGAAAGCTTATCTCATTGGAAACTTGGAATAAAAAACAAGATAAGGGGTCAGCTTTGCATATCTTGAGAAAGTTCGAAAATTCCAAAAGACTACCAAAAAAAATCCGCTCATGATATCCTGCATATTTTTGCTTCATGCTTGCATTTCTCATGTCATCCTCGCATGCTTGCATATCCCATGTCATCCTCGCATGCTCGCATATCCCATGTCATCCTCGCATGCTCGCATATCTCATGTCATCCTCGCAAGCTCGCATATCCATGTTTGCATATCACGTTCGCATGTCCCATGCTTCGTTTGTCTATTTCATATTTTTTTTTTTTTGCCATGACATTTTGCATGACATTAGTACCATGTTTAGGATACTCATGTTAGGATAGTTTATTTTTTTTTATGTTTAAATTGGTTGAATAGAAACTGCATGACCCATAGGTTAACTAGAATTTTTGCATGTTACATATAGCTTGTGCATGTTTATTTAAAGTGCATGATTGTTTGCGTATTGCTGCTTTGAGTGTTGCATTAATTTGATGTCATGTTGCATGTTTAATTTACTCATATAAATCCTGCATATAAGTTAGTCTTTGCATATCATGCATTGCATTCATTCTAAGAAAGCGAAAACATAAAAAACTCACTTGAATTCAGCCTGAGTTGCCAACTTAGGATATTTCATGGAATTAAGGTACCGAAAGGGCATTAGTTTTAATTAACTAGTGTAATCAAGTCCCCGAATCCTTTAATCTCTGGTTCGTAGAAGTAAGGTATTTCTCCTGATATCTTACTTAGGTTTCTAATCAACCTACCAAGAATGATTAGTGGCGACTCCAAATTTTAAATCATGTGAACATTAATATAAACCTAAGTTGCGATTTGGTAGGGCTTGGGAGAGTCCGTATTAGGTTAGTCTTTAATTAACATGATAATCCATTAGCCTAGTTTTTTTAGGGTCGTGACAGTCTTTTTCATTGTTTTCCTTTGAGAGTTCTTGGAGAAATATCAGCATTGTTATCTGATATTCTCATTCTAAGATTTTATTATATCCTGGAGGATTTTTGCCAGTGACCATTAGTAACATTGTGAGGCAAATAATTCATTACAAAAAGTGTTATCACGCTTGAAAGCCTGATTCCATTTCTTCCCATTTATTGACTAAATATTTTCTAACACCTAGGGAATCAGTAGAAACAGGTTAGGTTTCAAGTTTTAGGGTACAAAAATTAGAGAACTGGTCTCGACTTGTAGGATAATGAAAGGAACCTAGAATCATTCACCCCTAAATGCGCCTGCGGCTACACTGCGTCCCCACCATGCACATACTAGAGAGCATGGCTGCCGATTCCCCTGCGCCACTCATTGCCTTCTCTGTCTTCTTCTCTCAGGCAAGTGTCCAATGGTACTTCGATTTGAGAGTGGAGATGGACTCTAGAAAAGAGGAGAGACCTGAATAAGATCACGAGGGAGAGGGATAAACGAGAATCAGAATTGGAATGTATTGATTTTAATTTTTTTGCTTAATTGTCGAATTGTACCTTACTGTGTTTGAGTCTAGAAACGACCTCCATCCTTAAAGGAAGAGATTAGCAGGAAGCAAAAGCAACACCATCTTTCGTTATTTCATATTTGGTCCCCTAACTTTTTGCTATTTTGCTCTTTATCACAATTAAGGGACTTGTTATTAGTATTCTTCATTCCCCATCATTTAAAGCTCTGTTTGTTTTGCAAAAATTAGTAATTTGGAAACATTTTCTTGGAAATAATCGCGTACATCATTTGAAATAATTAATCAATGAAAAATTCTTTCACTACCAACAATAATCTGCGTCTAAATATTTGTGTAGATGATGAAAATATTTTTCGTCAATTCATTTTTGTACACGATATAAGTGATCACTTTCTGAAAAATGTTTTCCAATCACTCATTTTTAACGAAATAAATGGACCATAAACCAAAGTCTATCATCTCTTCAAAGATCTTATCATCTCTCCATCCATCATTTTTCAACATTATTCAAAGCGACAATTGGTGTGCAACGAAGCCATGCGTATATAGCCACTAGATTGCCATGAAGCAATGCAAAGTGCGGGTAGTGTGTTGATTAGTTTTGAAGCAAAGACAATGAAACCCAAACTCGCCAAGAAGTACAAAGTATAATTAATGATATCTTTAATAAGATAATGGTAAACATAGTCATAAACATATACAATCCGTGGTAATGAAAGGGTGAGGCACTCATAAAACTCCGTACTAATTTGCAAAAGATGAGAATCTTCGTAAGTTGTTGCACTAGTTGATGAAGTGGATCTAGTCACTTCGCCATTGTCAATCCAAGTGCCATCATCCTTGTTGACAATTCTGCTGGATAAAAGAGTGGCTTCGGAGGTATTCGTAGGTCATCTACTTCTCCTTTTGGCATTTCCAAGGCTTTGTGGCTCAAAGGGTGAGTGCCCAGAGTCAATTGAATGTGCCAAAGAGCAACTATCATCATTTTCTTTGTAATACTCCTTTCCTCCTCGCTGAATCAGCGAGGAGGAAAGGAGTATTACAAGAAAATGATGATAGTTGCTCTTTGGCACATTCAATTGACTCTGGGCACTCACCCTTTGAGCCACAAAGCCTTGGAAATGCCAAAAGGAGAAGTAGATGACCTACGAATACCTCCGAAGCCACTCTTTTATCCAGCAGAATTGTCAACAAGGGATGATGGCACTTGGATTGACAATGGCGAAGTGACTAGATCCACTTCATCAACTAGTGCAACAACTTACGAAGATTCTCATCTTTTGCAAATTAGTACGGAGTTTTATGAGTGCCTCACCCTTTCATTACCACGGATTGTATATGTTTATGACTATGTTTACCATTATCTTATTAAAGATATCATTAATTATACTTTGTACTTCTTGGCGAGTTTGGGTTTCATTGTCTTTGCTTCAAACTAATCACACACTACCCGCACTTTGCATTGCTTCATGGCAATCTAGTGGCTATATACGCATGGCTTCGTTGCACACCAATTGTCGCTTTGAATAATGTTGAAAAATGATGGATGGAGAGATGATAAGATCTTTGAAGAGATGATAGACTTTGGTTTATGGTCCATTTATTTCGTTAAAAATGAGTGATTGGAAAACATTTTTCAGAAAGTGATCACTTATATCGTGTACAAAAATGAATTGACGAAAAATATTTTCATCATCTACACAAATATTTAGACGCAGATTATTGTTGGTAGTGAAAGAATTTTTCATTGATTAATTATTTCAAATGATGTACGCGATTATTTCCAAGAAAATGTTTCCAATTACTAATTTTTTGCAACAAACAGAGCTTTAAATGATGGGGAATGAAGAATACTAATAACAAGTCCCTTAATTTGTGATAAAGAGCAAAATAGCAAAAAGTTAGGGGACCAAATATGAAATAACCGAAAGATGGTGTTGCTTTTGCTTCCTGCTAATCTCTTCCTTTAAGGATGGAGGTCGTTTCTAGACTCAAACACAGTAGGTACAATTCGACAATTAAGCAAAAAATTAAAATCATACATTCCAATTCTGATTCTCGTTTATCCCTCTCCCTCGTGATCTTATTCAGGTCTCTCCTCTTTTCTAGAGTCCATCTCCACTCTCAAATCGAAGTACCATTGGACACTTGCCTGAGAGAAGAGACAGAGAAGGCAATGAGTGGCGCAGGGGAATCGGCAGCCATGCTCTCTAGTATGTGCATGGTGGGGACGCCAGTGTAGCCGCAGGCGCATTTAGGGGTGAATGATTCTAGGTTCCTTTCATTATCCTACAAGTCGAGACCAGTTCTCTAATTTTTGTACCCTAAAACTTGAAACCTAACCTGTTTCTACTGATTCCCTAGGTGTTTAGAAAATATTTAGTCAATAAATGGGAAGAAATGGAATCAGGCTTTCAAGCGTGATAACACTTTTTGTAATGAATTATTTGCCTCACAATGTTACTAATGGTCACTGGCAAAAATCCTCCAGGATATAATAAAATCTTAGAATGAGAATATCAGATAACAATGCTGATATTTCTCCAAGAACTCTCAAAGGAAAACAATGAAAAGACTGTCACGACCCTAAAAAAACTAGGCTAATGGATTATCATGTTAATTAAAGACTAACCTAATACGGACTCTCCCAAGCCCTACCAAATCGCAACTTAGGTTTATATTTAATGTTCACATGATTTAAAATTTGGAGTCGCCACTAATCATTCTTGGTAGGTTGATTAGAAACCTAAGTAAGATATCAGGAGAAATACCTTACTTCTACGAACCAGAGATTAAAGGATTCGGGACTTGATTACACTAGTTATTAAAACTAATGCCCTTTCGGTACCTTAATTCCATGAAATATCCTAAGTTGGCAACTCAGGCTGAATTCAAGTGAGTTTTTTTATGTTTTCGCTTTCTTAGAATGAATGCAATGCATGATATGCAAAGACTAACTTATATGCAGGATTTATATGAGTAAATTAAACATGCAACATGACATCAAATTAATGCAACACTCAAAGCAGCAATACGCAAACAATCATGCACTTTAAATAAACATGCACAAGCTATATGTAACATGCAAAATTCTAGTTAACCTATGGGTCATGCAGTTTCTATTCAACCAATTTAAACATAAAAAAAAATAACTATCCTAACATGAGTATCCTAAACATGGTACTAATGTCATGCAAAATGTCATGGCAAAAAAAAAAAATATGAAATAGACAACGAAGCATGGGACATGCGAACGTGATATGCAAACATGGATATGCGAGCTTGCGAGGATGACATGAGATATGCGAGCATGCGAGGATGACATGGGATATGCGAGCATGCGAGGATGACATGGGATATGCAAGCATGCGAGGATGACATGAGAAATGCAAGCATGAAGCAAAAATATGCAGGATATCATGAGCGGATTTTTTTTTGGTAGTCTTTTGGAATTTTCGAACTTTCTCAAGATATGCAAAGCTGACCCCTTATCTTGTTTTTTATTCCAAGTTTCCAATGAGATAAGCTTTCTAAGAAGCTCACCTTTCTAAAATTTCAATTAGATAAGGTTTCTAAGAAACCATATCTTACTAAAATTTTCAGATGTTTTAGTATGAAAGTTCAAACAAGATAAGATAACATCCAAAGCAAACATAATAATCCAAAACAAGTCCATGAATATCCAAGCAAATCAACGAATATCCAAATCATGATAATCACAATTGTTCCTCTTGAATTTATCAAAAAAATCCATTCTCTAAATCCAAAATTGATTTGTGAAGATAGCGAATCGGATCTAAATGGTTATAGATCGAATTGGCTAAAATTGACTTGAGAAGATAACGAATCGGATCTAAATAGTTATAGATCGAATTGGCTAACTTCTCCTTTTTAGTAAAAAAGTTTGGATTTTTTTAATTGCAAATCGTGTACATTATCAAAACATACATGCAAGCTTCCAATCAAACAAGCATTGATTTGCAATCAAAAGTCGAAAAAAACTTACCTCTATGCTCCGCAAAAAAAAAAACTGCACAAGTTAGTGACATGTACATCACAAAAAAACAGCTTGTTTCGGATCAAACTAGCACACAACAGTGCAGGAACAGCCTCGGATAACATCATAACAGCATGCTTTTTATCGAAAATCAGCAACAAATCGATTGTAATTGATGTAAGGATGTTACCTTGATTCGTCGAACAAGATTTGAGCCGAATTTGGACTAGAAAACCTGCTGGACAGCACTGTTTTGGTGCCAAAATAGCGACGAAACAGCGGTAACTTCACACCAAGCAGCCCCAAAAACAGTCCTCGAACACAGTGAAACGAGCTTGAGACAGTAGCAAATTCCAGCACTAATTTGCAGCAAATTACTCCGCTAAACAGCCTTGAACAGCAGCTTTGGACAGCAGGACTTGAGGCGCCAGAACAGGGAAGATAATCTGCACAAAGCTCAACGTTGGAACAACAAATTGAAGCAGTAATCGTGATGCTGAATAGGAGCACTAATGGACTGCTTGATGAGGGAGGCTGCCCATTTGAGAAGGAAACGCCAAAAGGAGCTCTCGACCCTTCACCCTTTTCTCTCTCGGATTTCTGAAAATATTTGCCCCCCCTTTAACCCTAGACCTAAGGTCCTATTTATAGATCATAGGAACCCTAATCCTAGTCCGAGTGGGATTTAACGTGGACCGTTGGATTAGTGATCCTATCTAAAGTAGGATTTATTTCAAGCCATTGGATGAAAAATTCTGATCCCGGAAGAGTTTGCATCCAACGAAACTCTCGGTTATATGGAGCTACATAGGGATAGAGTTTCAATTTCTTAAAACTCTAATCTTTAATCAAGATAGGACTTTTTTTTTTTAATAATTCTGAATTTTGATCTTTGAAGAGTCCAAATTCCTTAAATTCCCTTGAAAATTCGTCCAAATGATGGGCCACCCGAATTTTGGCCCTTCCACGGGCCGATGGTGAGGTTTCGGGCTCAAACGGGCTGATTTGGTGATTAATTAAAAGCCTTGTTTAATTAAACAAGCAAAATGGGCTGATTTGGATTAGAAATTAAGCCCAAACCCATATGAAATTCGACCACATCATGTCCGTACCCCAGCCGAATTTTTATTTTCACTTCAAGCCCCCGTCTTCGCGAACAAATCTCAACTTCTCTTGAATACATGAAATTTAAAACCATGTCAACTTTCCTCAGTAAAAATCATGACGATCCTTAGTTCAAACTGCCTGCAAAGTTAAATCCTGCTCAAACCTAACTGCAAATGATAATGCATGATAGACAAAAAGAAATGCAATGCATGAAAAATTATTCTTTTGTGAGAATTAATTCTCATTTTTGTGCAATAAAAGAAAAACCAAAATTTGGGTGTCAACAAAAACAGTTGTATCTATTTTAAAAAGAAAACAAAATGGAAGTTGAAGTAAGTCAATATATCCGACCAAAAAAAAGTAAGTCATATTGAAAAGAATAATTTAATATTTAATGGCAAAAAGAACACAACTTTTCGCGTGTGAAAAGAGTACAACTCTTTGTGTCTGAAAATGTAAATTCGGACACAACTTTTCATGTCTGAAAACTATCATGTTTGAAAAAATTGCAACCTTTCAAAGGTTGTAGAAATTGAAATTAATAATAGAAAATAGAAATAATAGAAAATAACTGCAACTCCTTTGTGAGCACTCGCACTATTTCACTAGAACAAATTCTTCTCGATAGAGATTTCACTCCAAAAGTTTGTGACTTTAGGCTAGCAAGATTGTATCCCATAGATTGCAACGCTGTGTCTCTAATTGCCACAAGAGAAACCTTAAGGTACATGGCTCCAAGGACGTCTTCACCTTGGGGCGTCTCTTACAAAGCCAATGTCCATAGTTTCCGAAATTGTTGATGGAAATGGCTAGTAGGAGGAAGAATTGGGACACATTTTTAAAGTACTCCAATGAAATTTACTTTCCTTTGGGATTCATGACCAACTCAGTGAAGGATTGGTTGTTCCAATGAAAGAAGTTAACGAGGAGGTGAGGAGAACAATAAAAAGATGATAATAGCTACTCTT
>JAGVVM010021113.1:0-28283 GCA_019149425.1 Psidium friedrichsthalianum | reverse complement strand
CAACTCATCCGATAGACCCAATTGAACAAAAAAATTAAGGTGAGGTACTTCATTTTTGTTGAATATTAAAGGTCGGGCAAAAATTAAATAAAAACTAACGTAAAGGACAGGTTTCAAATGATATATTAGGTCACTCATCAATACAAAGCAACATTATCCTCTCCAATGGTCATTATTGTATTGGGATCATCATCATAGTTTCAACCCCAAATATACAATAGCGGTACCTAAAACAAAAGAATTAAATAATATTGCACTACTATGGAGAACAACCAAAAAATTTCATCAAATGGGGGGCTCCACTCTATTATCCCTAGGACACATCTTTGAAAAATGAAAAGACGTCTAAAGCATTGGTCATGATTGATTTATGACATCATCTATCACATCACTTCCATATCTATTATTTCTTATTTTGCAAGCATTCCAAACCATAATAGATAAAAGACAAACGTGATCCCTTTCAGAATGGATAGATTTCGAATACGAAACTTACCTTGTCAGAGTCGATTTGAAGTTGCTTCCCTTGGCATGCTCAAAGACTTGTACAATTTGATTTTAAATTGGCTCAAAGCCAGTTCTACTCGAAAATGAATTTTTTCATGGAGTAGGACTTTTGAATCGATCAAAGCCGATTCCAAACTATTTTACCTGTTTCTGTGCGAATCAGTTTGCAATCGGTAACTCTCTGGTTCGCTTCAGGTCAAGTCGGTTCGAAGAGTTAAATCGGTCCAATTGCTCTCCCTAATAAAGGACAACCCATGGATTTGTCATTTTTGTAGTCTTTTTCATTATTGAACATGAGAATAACTATTTTCAACAGCACTTTAACTTGATAATGCCACGAGTCACGACAAAGCCAAACCATGCATATATAGAAACCTTTCAATGCCTACCTCAAAGAGAACCAATAATTAATTTGACTTGCCTAAGCAAAGAACAAGTTCATCTATAAGGACCAATAATTGGTACTGTCCACGTCACGATGCGACGGTGAGACATAATTATACTATTTTTCGATCACAAATATAATTACACACACATAGCTGTATGCCATTAACATGGTAATAATAAAAGATCGTCCTATTAATCGAACATATTAGTGATTGTGTCGTCCGTCAATGTAAGCTTGAATCATGCTTCAATCTCCCACTCATCATAATTATATGTGAGATTAAAAAAATGTCCACTTGCTACCTGAAACCTTATTGTCTAAGCACATCTTCAAATTCGAATATATATACTTATAAAAAAATTTCGATTTTAGGACGTACGTGTGATCGTTTGTTTTCTATTGTTCCCTATTTGCTGAAACCAGAGTATCCAACATTGCTTGTCGGGGGTTTATATTATTTTTTATGTATGTGAGACCTCACTCAATTTAAAACTTTTGGTTGAACTATGTAATACGAATTAAATTGCATTTATAGGAAAAACGAAAAAGAGGGAAGATGAAAGTTTGGAAGAGTATGTATGTGTTTATCCGTCAACTGTCCTAAAAACTTAAGTTATTAGATGAAAACGTGAATTATTATTTAAAAATTCTGACACACATGCCACAACATATATACATATATGCACATCACAAATTTGACGGGAAAGTTATAACTTCAAAATTTAGGCATTACTATTTATGATAAAATGGGCCATATCCTTGTTCATGACTTAGTTACGACGTACCTCCCCTTTGGAATAGAGGTTGGCTCAATTTTTATTGTACCCTTGAGGAAAACTATTGACATTTTTGTGGGAATGCGAGAAGGGAAAGTTTAATGTCGTTGGCTTTTTTTATTATCAAACATTATACTTCATCGGGAAAATGTTATCCAAAAGATAACTATAAAAAGGTACGTTAAGACGTACCCTCTCTTTCCTTCTTTTTGTTGCCCATATATTCGTTGCAACGATGCCTCGTATGTCGAGATGCCTCATGAGTCAGAATTTCTTGTGCCTCAAGATGCCTCAAAAGTCAAGATACTCCGTGAGTTGGGATTCTCTAAGAGTGTTCAGGATGCCTTGTAGTTAAGATGTCCCATGTGTTGAGATGCTCCGAAAGTGTTGCAAATGAGATCATATGCAAGTACCTTCTATTATTGTAATCGGAATTCTGTTGATACAGATGAGTTAATTAGAGAATTCATATTGAAGTCGATGGTGATGCCATGGTTTCATTCAATCAATGGTACTTCTTTGTCGGAGTCGTCATTGTCACGCCTCATCCTTACTAATGAGCTCTTTAAGTCAATGCACATTCGTTAGGACTAGACTAACCTCTCTCGTAGTTATCTGCATTTTCTAGTCATCTCACTTTTTCATTAAGAAAATTTAGTAATATTTGATATATTAAGATATCAAGATATTGGATTTGCAAAAAGGAAATATAACTGTTATAAATGGCATAGCAATTGAATTCAATATCAAATTGGTGGTAGGCCCTTTTGCATTACGTCCAATTCAATCTTTAAATATTCATATATATTATATTGGATCTCTCTTGGTACGGTGTTTGCTCATATGACAACATCAAAGGCCATCAAAATGATAGGCCAACATGCGTGCATGCGTGCATGAAAAATTATTGAAGTAAATCATTGGCGGGAATATCTTCAATGCATCCGTGCAAAGTACGCATGATGTTAGACATAGAACAATATGGAACAAGTAAGGGGATGAATTAACTAGAGAAATAATCTTTTCGAAGTGTCAATCGATATCTCGAATGCAATCAATAACTTGATTTTAATGATAGTATAACGGCACGAAAACTCGAGTCCTCGACCCGAATAGTTCACGATATTGACTTTTTCAGTCAACCTCGACCCCTCGTGATATGCTCTAATTTTCATCCTCTACAAGCTTTTTTTTTCTTTTTTCTAATAAATCAATTTATCACATCATTTGAAATCAAACTAAACTATGCCATGAGAAGAAGGCAGTGGCCAAAATGATAATCAAGAGACGATAGTACTGAGGACGGGTTGGGTGAAGATGTAAGGTACGCATGAAGGCACATCCACATTTTGGCATTTATGGCGGTACAAAAACATTTGGGGGACCAAACTTATCCTTCATAAAGCTGCCACAAGGATATTAGAAGTGTTTACATTAATTTACTAAATTAAAATATATTCTTTTTGCTGGGTTATAATAGGATAAATAGTTGTCAATATTGAGTGTAAATTATTTGGTAAAAGCCATTATACTAGTTTAATAAGTCAATCTTAATATAGATTCAAGGAATTACTCAAGCTAGGAACTCAAGCTAGGATGACTCGGAATTGTTGACATGACGTTTGGTTATTGTCGACTTTCCTATATGGCATGCAGCTATTTTCAAATGTAAAGATTAAATTGAAATTTTGGGCAAAGATTTCTAAATTATATGGAAATATTTTCATATAATTTGGGCAAAGATTTCTAAATTTTATGGCTGAATTAACAACTATCTCATTTGGAAAATATTTTCATTTTTACGAAGGACATGAAATTTTATCACGAGAGTGGACCAATAAAGATGGGACTTTGGACCAACTTAGGGGACCCACCCAATGAGTGTATGAAAACGCGACACGTGTAAAAGGAACAAAATGTTTTGCCGACGGACTTTATGAAAGCAAGTTGGGCTTTGGCCTTGGCATGATGTGCACATATTTTCTTCGAGTGTTGACCCGAGTTTTGTCCGCTTGTGTGCCGACTCCTCCCACGCGCCGGTGCTTCACGCGCTTGATACACGCCTTGAAAAAATTTATTGAAATTTCCACTCTCTTGCCTCTGTTTTGTTTCCTTGCCTCTCGACAATAACCTAAAGCGGTCCTAAGCAGGGGTGTCAATAATTCAATTCGGTTTGATTTAAAAAAAATCGAGTCAAACTTAATTATTAGGGTGTAAGCTCGAAGCGAATGAAATCTCGTCCCAATTAAATATGACCAAACCTCAGTTAGGCTAGATTAATTCGATTTTTGGGATATTTGGGATCAATTTTTGCAAAGAGAGGGAGAGATTGATGAGGATGTTAGTCATAGATCAAAGCAGGTTGGATGAAATGGCGCAGTGCATCAGGGTTTTTGTGTGATCGCAAAATCTCTCTTAGGTTAAAGGGAAAATTTTATAGAACAGCAATAAGACCTGCAATGCTATATGGAGCTGAATGTTGGCCAGTACAGAAGCAACACGAGCATAAAATTGGGGTAGCGGAAATGATGATGTTAAGGTGGATGTGTGGTCATACAATGATGGATAAGATAAAAAATGACGATATTCGATCGGTTGACACCCTTAAATTTTGAGCACCCTTTGATAGTTTGTATAGAATGAATGTCTTATCGATTTTGCGGGACTCTCTAGTAGTTGTATTCCATAACACTACAATGCTTACTTGCACCCATTCCCCTACCATCAGTGAGGGCCGGCGGAGGCGGCTACTTGGTTGGGAGGTGAGAGAGAGAGAAGGAGGGGAAAACGACATCGTTAGAATGCCAGGTACTTTTTAATCAAGAATATGTTGCCAAAATAAAAGTTGACTAGAAGGGCCGGCTTCTAATGATAAATTAGGTCTCTCATCTATGCCAAGCTACATTGTAATACGGCACTATTATGGAAAACAACAAATATTAATTGTTACTAGAGCCTATACTCTTTCATCCCTAGGAGACATATTTGAAAGATGCGACCCATCAAATCAATAAGACATATCTAAAAGATGCGATCCATCAAATCAGTAAGTCGACACTATTATCTTCTTGAGCCCTTTTTAGAAGAAGGACAGGGAAGGACGGAAGGATCTATTGCAAGCTACTCGGGAGGGTGAAGAAGATCAGACATAGAATCAAAAGATTTGTGACCAATCCCTTCCCCTCTTTTCAACCAACCTTGGAACCAATTCTACTTGAGATCGACCAAGGCTAGTCTTCAAATTTTTTACTCAAGAACCAAATTGGTGCCTATCTAAACTAGTTTCGAGTTAGCCTGGTAAGGCCGATTCTGCTCGATTTGGTCTTCGAATTGAACCTATCCGGTTGCACTCCTTACAGGCAACCCACGAACTTCATCTAACTTATCATTATTGAACATGAGAATCACTATTTTGAACAACACTTTAACTTGACAGTGCCATGAGTCACGAGAAAGCCAAGCCATACATATAGAGGAGAAATTTCAACGCCCACCTAAAAAAAGAACCAATAATTTAATTTGACTCGCCTAATCAGAAGTACACGTCTATCAAATTGGACCAATAATTGGAACTGTCCACATCCAATCCGATGGTGACAATCTTGACCACGAAATAATTATATTTCTCTTCGATAACTTATACAATTATAGACCGCATTAATGTATAGCATTAACATTTATAATAACGACATCCTCCTATATAAACAAAATAAATAAATGATCATGTCGGCCGCCAATGTAAGGTTGAATAATTCTTCAAAATGATGAATTGAAGTCTCCCACTTGTAATAATTAAATGTGATATTAAAAGATGTGCACTTGCTACCTAAAACCTTATTGACTTATTGTTGAGCTCATCTTTAAGTTCGAACATAATAGACTTTAAATAGTTCGAATTTTACAATGTGCGAGATTCTTATTTTGCATTGTTCACTACTTGTGAAAACTAGTAATCCGATGCCGACATCTCTAACCTTAGCCGAAATAAAAAAGCCAAAGCATATCACCCAAATTATTAAGTAAAGTTATACGCTCTACAAATACATATGGATTTCCTCCACTTTAGTTCAAGTTTTTTGGTTGGATTTTCTAACGCAAAATATGTTATATTTAGGGGGAAATTTTTTTAATTTTTCGTTAGAACGCCAAAGGGAGAATTTTACTTTTGTTTTAATTATTAAAAAATATACTTCAATAATATATAATATATATATATATATTGTCCACAAAATTGCTATAAAATGTGCACTTTAAGATGCGTCCTTCTTCCTTCCTTCCGTTACTATGTTCGCATTATGCGGTTATAGATGATTTAATTGGCTTAATTAGAGAAATGATATTCGAGTTGAAGTATGATCTCATCGCTTCTTCCAGTCAATGATTTGACCTCGCTGTCCGAGTAGTCGTCGTCGCGCACACGTGTCGCTACTCATCCTCGTTAATGGGACTCGACACTGAAGGCCAACATCTAGGGGATGAGCAATCTCAGCCGTTGGATCGACCGATTCGCAGCAATCTTTATCAAAATTATGTTTTGTCGAAATTGTACGATGTCCCATTCACCATTTAAGTCTGTGCACGTTGGTCAGGACTTGGACTGGCGTCTCCTGTAGTTATCTGCAATTTCTAATAATTCTCCCTCTTTCCCCGAAGAGTTCAGTAGTATTCAATGGAAAGCGACGTAAATATTTTTAAATTTTGATGAATGGACAGAATCGTACGTGAATATTTAATTTGCGTAAAGCGATCTTTAAAATTTAGCCAAATATGTAATATCGTCCTAAAATTTTATTTATTTAATACGATCTTTGAATTTTAATATTTTCATATGATTTAGAGACTGCATTACACATTTGCACAATAAATCATGGATAATATTGAACAAATTAAAAGTTTATGGGCGAAAATTTTGAATTAGGCCAAATTTCAAAGATCACATTGCACAAAAGTACATGGACGGCATTGTACATAGAATTAAAATTCATGAACTATTTTATGTTATGTTCCATTTTATACATTAAGATATCTCGATATGAAGCAGCAAAAATAAAGAATTGCTCCATGTCATGAGTGGCGTTGCGGCGGAAAAATAATTCTTCGGAAGAATTAGGGTTATTCAGTAGGGAAAATAATGCAAATGGAGGGAGGAAAATGCTAAGGAAAAGTTAAAAAGAAATCGAAGTTAAATTGAGCTTAAGGGACTGATGATACCTGTCTAATAGACTCGGTCTCCAGTGGACCATCGATGGCCTGTTTCACGGTCGGTGTGAAACAGGCCATCGATGGTCACACTGGAGACCGAGTCTATTAGACAGGTATCATCAGTCCCTTAAGCTCAATTTAACTTCGATTTCTTTTTTAACTTTTCCTTAAGCATTTTTCCTCCCTCCATTGACATATTTTCCCTACTGAATAACCCTATTCTTCCGAAGAATTATTTTTCCGCCGCAACGCACTCATGACATGGAGCAAATTCTTTATTTTTGCTGCTTCAATATCGAGATATCTTAATGTATATAAAATATGGAACATAACATAAATAGTTCATGAATTTTAATTCTATGTACAATGCCGTCCATGTACTTTTGTGCAATGTGATCTTTGAAATTTGGCCTAATTCAAAATTTCGCCCCATAAACTTTTAAATTTGTTCAATATGATCCATGATTTATTGTGCAAATGTGTAATGCAGTCTCTAAATCATATGAAAATATTAAAAATTCAAAGATCGTATTAAATAAATAAAATTTTAGGACGATATTACATATGGCTAAATTTTAAAGATCGCTTTACGCAAATTAAATATTCACGTACGATTCTGTAACATTAAATCAAAATTTAAAAATTATTTACGTCGCTTTCCATTGAAATACTACTGAATTCTTCGGGGGAAAGAGGGAGAATAATTATTAGAAATGCAGATAACTTACAGGAGACGCCAGTCCAAGTCTGACCAACGTGCACAGACTTTAAAGGTGAATGGGACAAGTCGTACAATTTCGACAAAACATAATTTTGATAAAGATTGCTGCGAATTCGGTCGATCCAACGGCTGAGATTGGATCAGGTCCCCTAGATGTGGCCTTCAGTGTCGAGTCCCATAACGAGGATGAAGTAGCGACCACGTGTGCGCGACGAACGACTACTCGGACAGCGAGGTCAAATCATTGACTGGAAGAAGCGATGAGATCATACTTCAACTCGAATAGCATTTCTCTAATTAAGCCAATTAAATCATCTATAACCGCAATAATGCGAACATAGTAACGGAAGGAAGGAAGAAGGACGCATCTTAAAGTGCACATTTATAGCAATTTTGTGGACAATATATATATATATAGTATATATTATTGAAGTATATTTTTTAATAATTAAAAAACAAAAGTAAAATTCTCCCTTTGGCGTTCTAACGAAAAATTAAAAAAATTTCCCCCTAAATATAACATAATTTGCGTTAGAAAATCCAACCAAAAAAACTTGAACTAAAGTGGAGGAAATCCATATGTATTTGTAGAGCGTATAACTTTACTTTAATAATTTGGGTGATATGCTTTGGCTTTTTTATTTCGGCTAAGGTTAGAGAATGTCGGCATCGGATTACTAGTTTTCACAAGTAGTGAACAATGCAAAATAAGCAATCTCGCACATTGTAAAATTCGAACTATTTAAAGTCTATTATGTTCGAACTTAAAGATGAGCTCAAACAATAAGTCAATAAGGTTTTAGGTAGCAAGTGCACATCTTTTAATATCACATTTAATTTTACAAGTGGGAGACTTCAATTCATCATTTTGAAGAATTATTCAACCTTACATTGGCGGCCGACATGATCATTTATTTATTTTGTTTATATAGGAGGATGTCGTTATTATAAATGTTAATGCTATACAGTTATGCGGTCTATAATTGTATAAGTTATCGAAAGAGAATATAATTATTCGTGGTCAAGATTGTCACCATCGGATTGTGATGTGGACAGTTCCAATTATTGGTCCAATTTGATAGACGTGTACTTTGATTAGGCGAGTCAAATTAAATTATTGGTTCTTTTTTAGGTGGGCGTTGAAATTTCTCCTCTATATGTATGGCTTGGCTTTCTCGTGACTCATGGCACTGTCAAGTTAAAGTGTTGTTCAAAATAGTGATTCTCATGTTCAATAATGATAAGGTTAGATGAAGTTCGTGTGGGTTGCCTGTAAGGGAGTGCACCGATAGGTTCAATTCGAAGACCAAATCGAGCAGAATCGGCCTTACCAGGCTAACTCGAAACTAGTTTAGATAGGCACCAATTTGGTTCTTGAGTAAAAAATTTGAAGACTAGCCTTGGTCGATCTCAAGTAGAATTGGTTCCAAGGTTGGTTGAAAAGAGGGGAAGGGATTGGTCACAAATCTTTTGATTCTATGTCTGATCTTCTTCACCCCTCCCGAGTAGCTTGCAATAGATCCTTCCGTCCTTCCCTGTCCTTCTTCTAAAAAGGGCTCAGAAGATAATAGTGTCGACTTACTGATTTGATGGATCGCATCTTTTAGATATGTCTTATTGATTTGATGGGTCGCATCTTTCAAATATGTCTCCTAGGGATGAAAGAGTATAGGCTCTAGTAAACAATTAATATTTGTTGTTTTCCATAATAGTGCCGTATTACATGTAGCTTGGCATAGATGAGAGACCTAATTTATCATTAGAAGCCGGCCCTTCTAGTCAACTTTTATTTTGGCAACATATTCATTGATTAAAAAGTACCTGGCATTCTAACGATGTCGTTTTCCCCTCCCTTCTCTCTCTCTCACCTCCCAACCAAGTAGCCCCTCCGCCGAGCCCTCACTGATGGTAGGGGAATGTGCAAGTAAGCATTGTAGTGTTATGGAATACAACTACTAGAGAGTCCCGCAAAATCGATAAGACATTCATTCTATACAAAACTATCAAAGGGTGCTCAAAATTAAGGGTGTCAAACGAATCGAATATCTCATGTTTTTTATCTTATCCATCATTGTATGACCACACATCCACCTTAACATCATCATTCCGCTACCCCAATTTTATGCTCGAGTTTGCTTTCTGTACTGGCCAACATTCAGCTCCATATAGCATTGCAGGTCTTATTGCTGTTCTATAAAATTTTCCCTTTAACCTAGAGAGATTTTGCGATCACACAAAAACCCTGATGCACCTGCGCCATTTCATCCAACCTGCTTTGATCTATGACTAAACATCCTCATCAATCTCTCCCTCTTTTGCAAAATTGATCCCAATATCCCAAAAAATCGAATTAATCTAGCCTAACTGAGGTTTGGTTCATATTTAATTTGGGACGAGATTTCATTCGCTTCGAGCTTACACCCTAATAATTAAGTTTGACTCGATTTTTTTTAAATCAAACCGAATTGAATTATTGACACCCTGCTTAGGACCGCTTTAGGGTTATTTCGAGAGGCAAGAAACAAAACAAGAGCAAAGAGAGTGGAAATTTCAATAAATTTTTTCAAAGCGTGTATCAAGCGCGTGAAGCACCGGCGCGTGGGAGGAGTCGGCACACAAGCGGACAAAACTCGGGTCAACACTCGAAGAAAATATGTGCACATCATGCCAAGGCCAAAGCCCAACTTGCTTTCATAAAGTCCGTCGGCAAAACATTTTGTTCCTTTTACACGTGTCGCGTTTTCATACACTCATTGGGTGGGTCTCCTAAGGTTGTCCAAAGTCCAATCTTTATGGGTCCACTCTCGTGATAAAATTTCATGTCCTTCGTAAAAATGAAAATATTTTCCAAATGAGAATAGTTGTTAATTCAGCCATAAAATTTGAAATCTTTGCCCAAAATTATATGAAATTTTCCATATAATTTAGAAATCTTTGCCCAAAATTTCAATTTAATCTTTACATTTGAAAATAGCTGCATGCCATATAGGAAAGTCGACAATAACCAAACGTCATGTCAACAATTCCGAGTCATCCTAGCTTGAGTTCCTAGCTTGAGTAATTCCTTGAATCTATATTAAGATTGACTTATTAAACTAGTATAATGGCTTTTACCAAATAATTTACACTCAATATTGACAACTATTTATCCTATTATAACCCAGCAAAAAGAATATATTTTAATTTAGTAAATTAATGTAAACACTTCTAATATCCTTGTGGCAGCTTTATGAAGGATAATTTGGTCCCCCAAATGTTTTTGTACCGCCATAAATGCCAAATGTGGATGTGCCTTCATGCGTACCTTACATCTTCACCCACCCGTCCTCAGTACTATCGTCTCTTGATTATCATTTTGGCCACTGCCTTCTTCTCATGGCATAGTTTAGTTTGATTTCAAATGATGTGATAATTGGATTTATTAGAAAAAAAGAAAAAAAAAAGCTTGTAGAGGATGAAAATAGAGCATATCACGAGGGGTCGAGGTTGACTGAAAAAGTCAATATCGTGAACTATTCGGGTCGAGGACTCGAGTTTTCGTGCCGTTATACTATCATTAAAATCAAGTTATTGATTGCATTCGAGATATCGATTGACACTTCGAAAAGATTATTTCTCTAGTTAATTCATCCCCTTACTTGTTCCATATTGTTCTATGTCTAACATCATGCGTACTTTGCACGGATGCATTGAAGATATTCCCGCCAATGATTTACTTCAATAATTTTTCATGCACGCATGTTGGCCTATCATTTTGATGGGCCTTTTGATGTTGTCATATGAGCAAACACCGTACCAAGAGAGATCCAATATAATATATATGAATATTTAAAGATTGAATTGGACGCAATGCAAAAGGGCCTACCACCAATTTGATATTGAATTCGATTGCTATGCCATTTATAACAGTTATATTTCCTTTTTGCAAATCCAATATCTTGATATCTTAATATATCAAATATTACTAAATTTTCTTAATGAAAAAGTGAGATGACTAGAAAAATGCAGATAACTACGAGAGAGGTTAGTCTAGTCCTAACGAATGTGCATTGACTTAAAGAGCTCATTAGTAAGGATGAAGCGTGACAATGACGACTCCGACAAAGAAGTACCATTGATTGAATGAAACCATGGCATCACCATCGACTTCAATATGATTTCTCTAATTAACTCATCTGTATCAACAGAATTCCGATTACAATAATAGAAGGTACTTGCATATGATCTCATTTGCAACACTTTCGGAGCATCTCAACACATGGGACATCTTAACTACAAGGCATCCTGAACACTCTTAGAGAATCCCAACTCACGGAGTATCTTGACTTTTGAGGCATCTTGAGGCACAAGAAATTCTGACTCATGAGGCATCTCGACATATGAGGCATCGTTGCAACGAATATATGGGCAACAAAAAGAAGGAAAGAGAGGGCACGTCTTAACGTACCTTTTTATAGTTATCTTTTGGATAACATTTTTCCCGATGAAGTATAATGTTTGATAATAAAAAAAGCCAACGACATTAAACTTTCCCTTCTCGCATTCCCACAAAAATGTCGATAGTTTTCCTCAAGGGTACAATAAAAATTGAGCCAACCTCTATTCCAAAGGGGAGGTACGTCGTAACTAAGTCATGAACAAGGATATGGCCCATTTTATCATAAATAGTAAAATGCCTAAATTTTGAAGTTATAACTTTCCGTCAAAATTTGATGTGCATATATGTATATATGTGTGGGCATGTGTGTCAGAATTTTTAAATAATAATTCACGTTTTCATCTAATAACTTAAGTTTTTAGGACAGTTGACGGATAAACACATACATACTCTTCCAAACTTTCATCTTCCCTCTTTTTCGTTTTTCCTATAAATGCAATTTAATTCGTATTACATAGTTCAACCAAAAGTTTTAAATTGAGTGAGGTCTCACATACATAAAAAAATAATATAAACCCCCAGACAAGCAATGTTGGATACTCTGGTTTCAGCAAATAGGGAACAATAGAAAACAAACGATCACACGTACGTCTAAAATCGAAATTTTTTTATAAGTATATTATATTCGAATTTGAAGATGTGCTTAGACAATAAGGTTTCAGGTAGCAAGTGGACATTTTTTTAATCTCACATATAATTATGATGAGTGGGAGATTGAAGCATGATTCAAGCTTACATTGACGGACGACACAATCACTAATATGTTCGATTAATAGGACGATCTTTTATTATTACCATGTTAATGGCATACAGCTATGTGTGTGTAATTATATTTGTGATCGAAAAATAGTATAATTATGTCTCACCGTCGCATCGTGACGTGGACAGTACCAATTATTGGTCCTTATAGATGAACTTGTTCTTTGCTTAGGCAAGTCAAATTAAATTATTGGTTCTCTTTGAGGTAGGCATTGAAATGGTTTCTATATATGCATGGTTTGACTTTGTCGTGACTCGTGGCATTATCAAGTTAAAGTGCTGTTGAAAATAGTTATTCTCATGTTCAATAATGAAAAAGACTACGAAAATGACAAATCCATGGGTTGTCCTTTATTAGGGAGAGCAATTGGACCGATTTAACTCTTCGAACCGACTTGACCTGAAGCGAACCAGAGAGTAAGCCGATTGCAAACTGATTCGCACAGAAACAGGTAAAATAGTTTGGGAATCGGATTCAAAGTCCGACTCCATGAAAAAATTCATTTTTCGAGTAAACTGGCTTTGAGCCAATTTAAAATCAAATTGTACAAGTCTTTGAGCATGCCAAGGGAGCAGCAACTTCAAATCGACTCTGACAAGGTAAGTTTCATATTCGAAATCTATCCATTCTGAAAGGGATCACCTTTGTCTTTTATCTATTATGGTTTGGAAATGCTTGCAAAATAAGAAATAATAGATATGGAAGTGATGTGATAGATGATGTCATAAATCAATCATGACCAATGCTTTAGAACGTCTTTTCCTTTTTCAAAGATGTGTCCTAGGGATAATAGAGTGGAGCCCCCATTTGATGAAATTTTTTGTTGTTCTCCATAGTAGTGCAATATTATGTAATTCTTTTGTTTTAGGTACCGCTATTGTATATTTGGGGTTGAAACTATGATGATGATCCGAATACAATAATGACCATTGGAGAGGATAATGTTGCTTTGTATTGATGAGTGACCTAATATATCATTTGAAACCTGTCCTTTACGTTAGTTTTTATTTAATTTTTGCCCCACCTTTAATATTCAACAACAATAAAGTACCTCACCTTAATTTTTTTTTTGTTTAATTTGGGTCTATCGATGAGTTACATTATTTGCTTACAAGGTGTTTCCTTAAATCATTGACGGAGCTAGGACTTCCTTTTTGGGGAATATTTGAATTAATCTCTATTCTGACGAAGTGACGAGTATCCAAATGAAGCCAACTCAATTCTCAGCTAAAACATTAACAAGTACACTAAAAGAGAACATTCAATCGAAAGAGAATGAATATGTCGAATAAAACAGCATTAATATCTTAAATAACCGACCTTTCATTTTCACTCTGATTTATCTCATTGTGGCCGCCGTTGTTCTCTTTGTTAAAATGCCGAGTCGTCAATTGGCGCGGTTGGTTTGTCAGTACACTTGCCGGCGGTGCACTGGTAAGAAAAAAACGACCCCTCCTTTCTCTCTTCCCTCACCTCCCAACCAAGCAGAGGTGTTACGGCCATGAGGGCTTAGAACAAACGCAATACTACTAATCTTAAACATTTGTTAATTTTTTGGGGAGTCAAAAGCATCTTGTTAATTTGATTTAGCAAGAAAATACATCAACTAAAGTCTAATATAAAGTAAAAGGGAAACGAATTTGCTTACATGGCGGTCTTACGTGGCAATAGGACACTAATAACCGTAAAAATCTGTTTAATATCACTTCAGAAGAAAAAAAAACCATTATTAGAATCTAAAGAAAAGAGAACAGAATTTGCTTACATGATGGTCTTACGTGGCAATTGAGTGCTTTTAATATGGAAAATCAGTTTATTTAAGGGGGAAAAAGCCATTATCAATAACAACAAAAGGGAAAAAACAAGATATGAATCTCTTCTTCCTTTGGATAATCAAACATGTCTCTCAGATGAAAATTATCTTAATCTGTGATTGTTGCGTCGTCTTTACAACGCGCTAGTAGCCATGGTGGTTAGGTGAATAAAAAAGTCAGACCCGTGTGACAATATTCCCCTTCCTTGTCCAATCCGAGGTTCGAATCATTATAATTGTGCGTTTTCAAAAGGACGCCTTCACAAGCATTCGTTCTGAAAGATTTCACCAGTAGGCATGAGATGGGAGGGAAGTACAATGTTCGGTAGAGGTCGGTCGCTGCCTAAAATGTCTCGTTAGCAGTCAAAAGTTAATGAAAACCATCTTATGTACAAAGAAATCATCCTTCACTGTATTGTCTAATTTTGGATGAATAAAGATAACTCAACAACATCGCAATGGCTCTCATGAAAAAAAAGCATCAGTCCTCTCAGCATTTATCAATTGCCTGACTTACAATTTGGGCCCATGTCTTCTTTTTTTTTTTTCCCCTCTAGAAATACCAGATGGCCCTTCACATTGAACTGGCCCATATCCAACGTCCAACTTCTGGAGTGGCTTTTAATAAATTGCCGGTCCATTCAGCATTTTATGCTCACAGTCTAATAAAATGGGAAAATTGTCAAAAAATAAAATAAAAATCATAAACCTATTCAACTTTTGCCAATTCAGTCTTAAATCTTTTTATTTTTCCAATTCAATTTTAAACATTTTGTATTTGTGTCACTTTAGTCCATCCGGCCAACTTGGGAAATTTCGTTTAAGGGCCTGAAGTGCTCTTGTTTTTTTAAATAAGGGCCCGAAGTGAACCACGTTTCAAATAAGGGCCTAAAGTGCCCTTTTTGTTTCAAAAGAGGGCCTGACCAAGGGTATTTTTGTCCATTTTCTTTTTGATTTTTTCTCTTTTCTTTTTTTCCTTTGTTTCGCCGGTTTACCTCTTTGCGGCACTGTTCATCGTCTTCAACCTTTGCACTGTTCACTGTCTCTTCAACCCAGGCCTCGCCCCGGGGAGCCAAGGCTGACCTTGATGGCCTCGCCCAAGCAAGCAAAGGGCGGCCCTCGCTGGCCTCCCCAGGCAAATAGAGGGGTGCCCTCGCCCTCGCCGACCAGATCTGGCCGACGACCTCGGTTTAAACGGATCACGAATCTTGGCAGCCCACTTCCCCATTTTCTCTACCGAACGCCCTTGTAAGGCGAATTAGATGGCCTTCGCTTCGTGCCCACCTCGGCTTTTGGTGAGACCCTCTTCCTTTTTCATGGTTTTTGAAGCCGTTGTTGCTATCTTGGCAAGAGATCTCAGTTTGAAGGTCACAGGCACGGTGGGAGGACAAGAGGGGGAGATTGATTTCCCGAACGAAAAGCTTCGTATCAGCTTTGGGGTAGTCTGATTCATCTTTGCTTGAGGAATCGTCCGTTGCAAACTTGGCATCATCTTTGGTTTCATGAAGAGATTGCCGTTGTTGAGAGGCTGAATCACAGGCTCTGGCATTTCGGTGATCGTAAAACCCTCGAGTCGGCCGCCCTCAACTCGCCTGGGCAAGGCCAGCGAGGGCCACCCTCAGCTCATCCGAGCGAGGCCGCCGCGTCGCCGGAGTCCTCTCTCAGCCTTCACCGGTGGCCGGTGGTCGCCGGTGAGGAACTAAGGCAAAAATAAAGATGAAATGACAAGATTACCATTGGTCAGGCCCTCTTTTGTAACACAAAAGGCACTTGAGGCCCTTATTTGAAATGTGGTTCATTTCGGGTCTTTATTTGAAAAAACAAGAGCATTTCGGGCCCTTAACGAAATTTTCCCGGCCAACTTGACGGCTAATGCTGACGGGATAATTTTTAGCAATATTTTAATTTTTTTTCAATTTATTATTATTTAATTATTATTGTTATTATATATTTTTTTGGGGGTTCATATTCTTCCTCTAGCTGGCGAGGTCCTCGCCAGCCATTGATGCTAGGTGAGGTTAGCATCACTCGATTTGGGCGAGTTGGAAGGTCACCCGGCCATGGCTTTCGCTAGATCTGTGAAATTGATGCAAATGCTGTTGAGAGAGTTCTGTGAAATCGATCAATTTGTGTCGTTTGTTATGCTCGGAATTACTGCAGGAATCGAGTTAGGAAGCTATGCATGCTACGGCGTGTCAACGAGCTGCTGCTCGCTAGATTGAGAAGCTTCCCGATGGCGAGAGTTGGCTCCTTCAACAGCTCCTGAAGTGCTAAAGGCCCAGCAAGAACCACATGAACCTGCAAATTCCCACATTAGATATGTTTATGATCACAATACGATGTAAAACGACAACAAATAAAAAGAATGAAACGATAGTGAGAAAAAAAAAGATATTATTGTTAGATATATTGTATACATTAGGATTAGGTTTTACCCTTCCTTAGGTTAGAACATATAGGCTCTTTCCCTTTTGTCCCACATAGGAAGAGTACTAAACTTCTCACCTCTTCCAAGCCTATATGAGAACAAATACTATTCTCTTTTATCTTTCTTTCTTATCATAGTATCAAAACCAAGAATCCAGCAAGAACTATCACATGAGGATTGCGCAACAACTAAAACAGCAAAGAAGAACCAAGATGAAGCTGAGCTAAAAGAGAAAGATGTAGCAACAGAAGAAGATGCACCAGAAGAACCAAGATGAGGCTGAGCTAAATGGGAAAGCTGGGCCTCAATAACAAGAAGGCGGTCATCCGAAGACGAGGATGAAGTGGCACAGTCCATGGATGGAGAAGTGATAGGTGCAACTGAGCGCTAGGATGCATAGAAAGATTATGCAACTTCTGAAAACATCAATCCTCAAAATGTCCATTTTGTCTACAATAGTTACAAAAAGGATGTGAGCTTTGTTGAGTAGGGCATGCCGGGAACCACGTTGAGAGAAGTTGAACTGGAAACCCGGCCGTGGAGTGGCTAGTATGGTAGAGGAATCTAAAAGTAGAGGAGCACCAAGAATTCCTAATCTAGTTTTCTCAGCTTGAAGTTCCTTGACTGCATCAGAGAGATGGATTAGGATACGATAGAGAATTTTACTGCGGATTCCCTCAAAATCTTGTGAGAGTTGCATCGACAATTCATAGAGACGATACTTGTTCTTATCTTCAAGCTTGGATATAGTATAAGTAGTGCAACCAGCACACATGGTACATGCTGTAGGAGCTAACACTCCAAAGAGATGTCATATAGTTATAGAAATCACGAACAGATCGTGTACCTTGCCTGGCACGACGAAATTTCTACATAAGTTGATAAATAGGACAGAATCTGTCTGTGCAAACATCTTAGCAATCTGAACCCATAACTATTTTGCACCAATAATTTGAGAAAATTGGGGGCCAACTAGGGCTAATTGAACCAAACAAGATTGCCCATGCTTTCTGATCAGCAACATGCCAAGTCCTAATTTTAGATTCGTGTTGAGCAATCTCATTAGCACTATGTTTGGACTCAACAGTGTCAGACAAAGATGTAGGACAAGAACGAGTACCATCAACATGCTCATATAAATTACGATAAACTATAGCAGCCCTTACCGAGGGTTTCCGAATAATATAACTAGAGCCATCCAACTTAACATTAATATGATCACTACTATCAGCCATGATACTGAGATCAATATATTAAATCGGAAGCAAGAAAATGTATAAGTGACGATGACAACCCCCGAGGTCAATTGTGAGATTGAGGTGAAAGACGTAGTAGACCAGATCGATCGAGACAAAGTCGAAGAAGATTTGACCACGATGAGGATGTTCGACGGATCATGAAGGCGATGAAGACAATGTCGGATGGTCGGTGCGAGATGAAGGCGCAAGAGGCACAGATTACATGGAAACTTGACTATGGGCAAGCAAGAGTGGTGGCTCAATAGCCCTAAGATTGACAATCTAGCTCTTAACTCATTGTCTTAATTTTTGATGTAGAAGATCCCATTTATGGCAATTGCATTAGCATACTTTTAAAACAATGAGCTCATTGTCTTAATTTCCGAAGCGAAAGATCCAAATTATGGCAACCACAGATTATACAAATACCATTCTCTCTTAATCTTTCTTCCTTATCAGTTATTACAAGCTCGGCGACGCCATGGTCGAAGCTAGCCTAAATTTGGAGAATCCATGGCTGGGTGAGCTCGAGCTCGCTCGGCCATGGCGTCGTCTTTACTAGGCAAGGCCGAGCTCTCATAGCGATAGTAGCATCGCCCAACATCGGTTATGCCAGTGGCCAGTGAGCACCGGTGACCTTGCCAGCCCTCGCGTCTAGCCAATTGTAGGATTGTAAGTCTGCTAGAGGAAGAAGATGAAAAAAGAAAAGAAAATAAATAATAAAAAATTGAAAAAAATAAAATATTATTAAAAATGGCTTGGTCAGCTTTGGCCGATTAAAGTTGGTCGGATGGACTGAATTAACACAAATGCGAAAGGTTTAAGGTTGAATTGGCACAAAAAAGGTTTAGGATTGAATTTACATAAATGCAAAAGGTTTAGGGCTAAATTGGCACAAAAAAGATTTAGGACTGAATTTACATAAATGCAAAAGGTTTAAGACTGAATTAGTAAAATTAAAAAGTTTAGGATTGAATTGACAAAAATGTAATAGGTGTAGGACTTTTTTTTTGCAATTTTCCCGATAAAATTTGGACCCGTAATGAGGTCTTTTGGACCTATTTCTTTTGATTTAGTAGTCGGGTGGTGCCTGTGACGGCTGTCATGCACCTCGACTAGTCTACCTCCTAGGGCAATCTCACGGGCCACGTTCCGTATAATACCCAGATGCACTCGTCTTCTTCTTTTTTTCTTTTTTTTTCACTTTTGGAGTGCCCTTAAGATACATGTTAACAAGATCCATTACTATGGTGATTCTGTTTTCCACAATTGATATGGCCAAAACACACAATTTATCAATTAAGAGGTCTAAAATGCCCTCAATAGAAATAGCAAGGCGAGTAAATTGGGATCTATCCATTATCACCATCTTCTTCATGAAGCCCAAAAAATAAATAAATAAATATAAATATATAAAGAAAAACTAAAAAAATAAAAACCAGTAAGTACACGCACAACACAACTCCACATTCTGCCTAACGAAGTGTGAATTGTGTGTGTGTGTCTGTGTGTGTAATTTGCACTTATCTTCGTTGGATGTTCTAAATACTCACGGATGGAAAGTACTTCTGATTGCTTATTTGACTAAAGAGAATCTTCCCAAATGAATTTCAGATATCCGCGAGCCTTGAAAATGGTTTTCCGTCTACATTTCGGATCTAAAGCCAGGATGTTTGATTAAGATGACATTGAGGAATCATAGAAGCTATTTCCAAAGCAAGAATAAAAGTTACAAAAGCACGAGTTTGAGTGGTTACTCGGAGAAACATGAACTTACGAAAACTATGGTCATACTTTAGTAAGTTTCATCCCTCACTCTTTCTTGTTGTACAATGTATCAAAGAAGACATGGTACGTGCCTTAAACCATTCAAAAGTCCAACCCAAAATCTTAAATTGACAAGTGATGGGAGACCGGTTGAATATAAATAGTACATAGCACATACCCTTTGATGAATGATACTTCAACATCCTTGCTCACGTGCAAAACTCAGACTAATAGAATTTGATTAGTAAGAGGCGGATGCAAATATGCGAAGGGGATAGCCTAATACCAAGTTAGAAAGTCCAACTCAAAAGTTTAATTTGATAGATGGAGAGAGACCGTATGAACATAAAAAGCATATAAAACATATTTTTAAGTGATGTTGGATAATATTTTAACAAAGCAAATTTGTTTTCGCTTTGGGTTCATGCTTACAAAGACGCTTTTAAGAGAGAGAGAGAGGCGCATTAGCTTTGTTGTGTGTGGAACTACATAGGACATGAAAATAGCGTCGGCATATTTCATATCCCCAGTAAGTTAGCGTGGACTCGGACGACTTTCTGTGTTTGTCCAGGTCCGATCAACCTGGTCGGCCCAAAGGGGAAAATAGGTGAACTCAGCAAGTGATGCGCTAATCGAGCTCGGCTTGCCGGCTAGGGATGAGTATGATTCTAAAGTAAAATCGGAAACCTAGAACCAGAACCTATGAGAACCAGTCCGGTTCTAGGTTTCAGGATATGTATAGTAGGTTTCAGGTTTCAAAAATTGAAATTTCCAGTTCCAAAAATTGAGATACCCGTTCTAAATGTAACTTATGTGGACTCTGAAATAATTTACCTCTACTTCCCCTTAACGGTTGCAACATTCACTCTCATTTTGTTTAACTAAAAAAGAAAAAAGAAAAGAAATTGACACGTTTGCGGGTACCTTGAAACCGACCCTAATACCTGTGATAGGGTAAGTTCCAAGTTTCAAAATATGACGGATATGTTTCAAGTTTCAAAAAATAAGGAACCTGCTTCCATTTTCAAGTTCCAGGCGGAACCTGTAAGGAATTTAGAATCGTTCACTTCTACGGTCGGTGTGCCTTGGGTAACTGAGACCCAATCAATTTTGGAATCATGGACGAAATTGAACAAAGATCTTTGAGCTGGGTACTAGACAAGGGCAAAGTCTAAATGCCCAAGCCAAGCATTACTCAATTTAGTAAAAATGCTAAGGAGCAAAGTGGGACGCGGCGTGCCAAGAAGAGCCTCCTGCTCCGACACTCCCCTATCGAATTAAAAATGAAGAAATTGTTGGAACGAGAGAAGTCCTCGCTTACGTTCGGAAAGGCACGATCGTCGTAAAAATGATGCAATCGCACAGAGAGGAGAAGAAAATATCGCCTTTGGCTTCCTCCTTCTCCTTCTCTCCCTCTCTGTCCTCTTGCGCTTGTCGGCTAGCTAGTAGCAGCCTCTCTGTACCTTCCTCTCTCTTATATATTCTTTGATTGATGGAGTGATCTTGACCGACCTCTTTCCAGAGAGAGAGAGAGAGAGAGAGAGAGAGAGAGAGATGGGGTGGAGAGGGGTACTGGGTTGCGATTACGGGATTGTTCAGGCGCCGCTGGGGCCGGACATTTCGGGGCCCGAGCTCGTCGCCGCCGTCTCCAATGCCGGTGGTCTTGGCCTCCTCAGAGCTCCTGACTGGGTAACGCTCCTCACTCGCTGCTACTCGTCTATGTCTTTTTGGAACATGCCTTGGGCTTCGACCCATGCGTCTGAGATTCTTCAAGTCTTGTATGCTATTGGGTTATGTCCTAAAGCAGAAAAGAGAGACAGAGATTCTTGACTTGGGTGTTTCAATCTTGATCCAGAACTGTTTCAGGAATTTACAAACAAATCAGATAATCCATTGCCAAAGCAAGTGCATTTCCCAATTTCACATCATTGGCCCTTTTAGTCACCCCTGACCTGGAAATGTTAAGTTGCGTGTTTCGCTGAGTGGGATGGATTGATGGCCTAACAACAATACTAGTTCTTGAGGGTAATGCTACGAGTAGCCGGACTAATTTAAAATATCACCTTACAAAGCGACCTGACGAATTTTAAATGAGAATTTGGACAAGTGATTTATATTCATTGTTAAGCCTTTTCTCTTTCCCATGTTTTTGGATGGTAAGTTTACATTTTTCCTCTTGGAATCCGCGTGTACTCAGGAGGCACCGGATCATGTGAGGGAACTGATTAGGAAGACCCGGTCCTTGACCAGTAAGCCATTTGGGATAGGTGTTGTTCTGGCATTTCCCCATGAAGAAAACCTCAAGGTGATACTTGATGAAAAGGTAGATGTACTCCAGCTTTACTGGGGCGAGTGTGCCCAAGAGCTTGTCGAAGAAGCTCATCGAGTGGGAGTCAAAGTTGTGCCTCAAGTAAGTGATTGATCACAGCAACCTTCTCTCTCTTTAAGAAAGAATCTTTATATGATCTATTTGATTTAATTCCTCAAAATTTTCTTGTTGGACAAACTTCAGGTTGGTAGCTTTGAAGAGGCCAGAAGGGCTATCAATGTTGGTGTAGATGCGATCATCGTCCAAGGGTGTGAAGCTGGAGGACATATCATTGGTCAGGTACAGAGTTTTGGTTGCATAAGATAAGATGCCAGCAGGCATGAGTGGTTGCAATATAACTGTTTCCATATTTTTGTAGCAACTTCACATTTACGTTCTCTCTCGTACTGTCTGCTTTTGAGATAGTAATTTGATTCTTCAGATTTATGGAACCTTGGCAATTAGCTATATTTTTTCATTAAGTGATTACATCATGGAAGTAAGTTAATATCCTTAAATAACTACTATTTTCAAAAATGATGTCGAAGCTCACTCAAAAATCTCTGTCAACACCCTGGACTTGGTGCTCTTCTCTTATAAGAGAACTTCTGGATATGAGTGTCTCAGTATCTTCCTCTACGATATTACATCATGTTATGGTGTTTGGTATTCAATTAATAGGAGAGTCAGAGAATTGATATAAATTGCTGTTACTCTGAAGCATCTCAAGATGAATTTATTCTGTAATTTCTTCTTGATTCGTATCATCAATCATATTTCTCATCATGTTGTGGACAATTGCCCTATTCTAATCTGTCAGGATGCTTTGATTACCTTGGTGCCCCGGGTGGTGGATATAGTTGGAGACAGAAAAATACCCGTGATCGCTGCCGGGGGCATTGCAGATGGACGTGGCTATGTTGCAGCTTTAGCTCTTGGAGCAACAGGTGTATGCATTGGCACTCGGTATGTAAGATTGCTATAGCATTGATTTGATCGTGAGATCCCTATGAATTGTTGCAAATTAATGTTCCATAGCTCTGATTATTGCTCTAAAACATCATCTGTAAAGTTTATTTTGCATGAAGAGCCATATGCACGCCAAGAAACTGTGAAGCAGAAGAGAAGGAATTCAATGATCAATGGTAGAATCAGAATGTCCTTTAGAATGTAATCTGTGATGTCTGGGACGTACTCTTTGGATAAAGATCTAGCTACCTGGAGTCACATGAGCAAAATATAGAATTAGATAATGATCTGGGTGAGGTCAACCAATTATTGTTATGTTACATGTCTTGTTGGATAGTTGGAAACCAGGGACGGAGTTGATTTGATCTCCCTGCAATGTTTTATCTGTTTGCAGATTCTTGCTACAGAAGAAAGCAATGCGCACCCTCTATACAAGAGAAAGTTGGTTGAGTATGACCAAACAGAGTACACAGACATCTTTGGGAGGGTGCGGTGGCCAGGGGCACCACAGCGTGTCCTGAAAACACCATTCTTCAACGACTGGAGATCTCTTCCTCCCAATGAGAATGAGGTGAACCAGCCCATAATCGGTCGATCGATCGACAATACATGGAGTGGTGAGATTTGATATCTAATAGCAAGATTGCCTTTTCAATCAAGATCACTTGTCTCTTGCTAGAAACGAGAAAATGCTGCTGTACTATAACTGCTTTGAGCCTTATAAATAGACCTTAGCAGATTATCTACTTATTTTTTTTCGAACAGGAGAAGCAAATACCGCTTTACAGGGACGGTCCCAAACTCAATGACCACCGGCGACATAGAGAGCATGGCGATGTATGCAGGACAAGGCGTAGGGCTTATAAAGGGATTCTGCCTGCTGGGGAAGTGGTGAGGAGATTAGTTGAAGGTGCTCAGCTAATTATTCAGCAACGGTTTGGTGCAATTTAACGTTATGTGTTGAGCCAGAACTCTGGAGTAAAAGGTGTAATCCCTTTCAAGTGATAGTACAGGAATAAACCTCAAGTGAAGAAGAGTTTCTGTAATTGCAATCAGTTCAACCCAATAAAAAGGTTCTCGTGATTTCAATGGCAATCACACCCTTTTGCTGCATGCCATGTTTAACTTTAGGAGGGAAGAAGACTCAGAGAAATAAACATTAGAATAAATTGAGTGAGTTTGTGCAGCATGCTTCAGAGATCTTGATAGCAAGGCAGTCACAAAGTTCTTCTCGGGACATTATTATCCTTCTTTCTTAATTACCGTTCATCTTTGGCAAGTTTTTAAACGGGCACTTTTAAAGGAGTGTAACTTCTGAGTCAACAATCTTAAGCATCTATATCTTTCTATCGGCTTTCTGCTTAGATTAGTACTAATCAATGGGTTGCGCGCTGAAATTGTAGAGAGATTAACAGCCGCTATAGCCTTCATTAACCTAGAATTTACGTTTGACTCGACCCATACTTACTATTCTCCCAATGAAACAACTCACTAAGTACTTCCCTCTTCAGAAACAGTCTTCCATGATTTCTACCCTGACATCTTTGGATTAACTTCCTCAAGATTTTATCCACTTGGCGTGTCTCATATCGAGTGTCACGGTTTTGTTCTTTGTCATATAGGTGGGTACCTTCTCAAGAGATCACACACCTTAGTAGTGTATCTACTTGAGCATGCTTAAATTTGGAGTTCAAAATTAAGTGTTGAGAATCAGTCGGTTATATTTTTGTTTCAGTATCTTTTGTTTGGATTTTACTTGTTAGCTTCTAGGGATTTGTTTCCTAAGTTTTAGGGTGTTGTTAGTTTGTTTTAACCAATAGATAATTAGTTGTTGAGCAGCTATAAAAGGCCAGAGGCCTTATGTAATTGTAGTACTTGAAGGAGAATAAAATAACATACTTTCTCCCAAATTTCTTCTTGGTATCAGAGCATACTTGAAGGTGATGCTTGGTTCTTCAAACAACCAGGCTATCCAGAAATTCTGCCTTAATAGCCCAAGGATCTCAACCATTCTACAGTCGAGGCACATAGTCAAACCACAACAACCAGCGAAGGGGTGGTCGTTCGGGTGTGATCATTGCAGACGGACGGGTCACTCAAAAGACGCATGTTGGAAACTCCATGGTCGGTCAGATGATTGGAAGCCATCAGCTTCACATCCTAATCAAGATCGGGAGAGCAGAAGCAACGTAGTCCAAACCGAAACAAATGTTTCGATAGATTCGAGTCCCTTCAACTTAGAGCAGCTGGAGATGCTGTAAAAGTTGCTACATGAATCTGTTCAGAAGGCAACCCATCTAGAAGGGGTTAGTACAGCAACTATAGCTCAGCGAGGTAATTCTCTAAATGCCTTTAGTGCTAAACAGGAGAAAATCACCTCTTGGGTTGTAGACTTAGGAGCATCTGACCACATGACCGGAGATATCACAATGTTTAACGAGTACAATACATGTCAAAACAGCACTAGTGTTCAAATTGCTGATGGTTCTTGCTCAAAGGTGGCTGGTGTGGGTTCAGTGGTTATTTCAAAAGATATCACTCTGAATTCAGTGTTATTTATTCCCAAACTTAGCTATAATCTTTTCTCCATTAGCAAGTTAACCCAAGATTTAGGCTGTATTGCTAAATTTTCCCTCCACTCATGTGAATTTCAGGTTTTGAACTCGGGGATGACGATTGGCAGTGCTGAGATGGATGCGGGCCTTTACTTTCTGCGAGTTAATGTCTTAGAATGGAAAAACAAGAAGGTGTCATGTGTAGCATCTCGTTCTAAGAAAGAGAGTGACGTCAGATTGTGGCATTATAGGTTAGGTCATCCAAATTTCTTGTACTTGAAAATGTTGCTACCTTCTTTGTTCAATAAAGATTCAATCAACTTTCAATGTGAGGTGTGTCAGTTATCCAAACATACTCGTAGTTCATACCCTTGCAATCTTACAAGTCTTCTCATCCATTTCACATGATTCATAGTGAAATTTGGGGATCTTCTCGTGTCAATAATATTTTTGGTTCCAGGTGATTGTTACCTTCATTGATGATCACACAAGACTCACTTGGCTTTTTCTAATGATGGAAAAATCAGATATTGGTCGAATATTTCAAACCTTCCACCTAATGATCAAACCCAATTCAGCACAAAAATCAAGTTTTCAAAACGGATAATGGAAGAGAATATTTTCACTCACAGCTTGGGTCATATCTAAATAGCCATGATATCATACATATTAGCTCTTGTGTAGAGACTCCACAACAAAATGGGTTGGCAGAGAGGAAAAATAGGCACCTTATTGAAGTAACCCGTTCTCTTTGTTAGCCACTCATGTTCCTAAATTTTTTTGGGGAGAAGCGGTATTAACAACCACATATCTCGTCAATTGTATGCCTTCTCGTATCTTAAATTCCAAACACCATTCAGAAGCTACTTCATACCTACCCACATATTCATTTTGTCTCACAAATCCCACTCAAAGTATTCGGTTGCACAACATTTGTTCACATAAATCAGCAACACCGCAGCAAGCTTGATCCTAAGTCCCTCAAATGTGTGTTTTAGGGTATGCTCCTAAACAAAGTGGATATAAGTGTTATTGCCCACAAATAAAGCTCTTTTATACCACCATGGATGTTACATTCTTGAGAACCAACCCTTTCACTCCAAAAATACCATTCAAGGGGAGAGTTGTGAGGCATATTATTTTTTGGACACTTCTCATTCACTCCGGTTACAACAACATTCACTCGGGTTATGGCAAAATATTGCTCATCAACAAAATTCTTCTTGTCTTCCATGTTCTACCCATTCAAGATGCTACACAAGACATACATAAAGAGCTAGTTGTCTACTCTAGGCGGAAAACTCAAAAGGAGTTGGAGGACCGTACCGCATCAAGGCCAGTTCAAGAGACAGATCCGAGTTCAAGACCCACAGTCGATGAAGGTAATGCTTCTATAAACTCAAAAAATCTGTTGTACTTGAGAATCTTGATCAGCCTATTGCTCTTAGGAAGGGGAAGAGACAGTGCACTTCACATCCCATTAACAATTTGTGTCTTAGGAAAAGTTGTCTCCGAAATACAAGGCATGTGTTTCAAATTGAGTGACATTCAAATTCCCAAGAATATCTAGGAGGCACTTGCTCAATCGAGTGGAAAAAAAGCAGTTCTTGAGGAAATTCATGCACTCGAGAAGAATAAGACTTGGGAATATAAAGAATTGCCAGCTGGGAAGAAATTGTGGAATGTAAGTGGGTCTTTACAGTTAAGCATAACGCCGATGGTAGCATTGAGTGTTTCAAGACGAGATTGGTTGCTAAGGGATTCACACAATCATATGGTATAGATACGAAGAAATCTTCGCTCCGGTGGCCAAGTTAAACTCCATTAGAGTGTTGCTCTCCCTTGCAGTTAACTTGGATTGGCCCCTACAGCAATTAGACATAAAGAATGCTTTCTTAAATGGGGAATTGGAGGAAGAAGTCTTTAGGGAGGTCCCAAGGGAATTGACATCGAATAGAGCTTCAACAAGGTGTGCAAACTCAAGAAATCTTTGTATGGTTTAAAGCAATCACCTCATGCTTGGTTCAAGAGATTAACAAGTGTCATTAAGAAGCTGAATTTCACTCAATGTCAAGCAGATCATACAATGTTTGTCAAGAAGTCAACTGAAGGTAGAAGAGCAATAATGATCGTATACGTCGATGATATAATCCTAACTGGTGACAATTGGAGGAGATTGGAAAACTAAAGGACATCTTGGCACAAGAATTCGAGGTTAAAGACCTAGGTCAACTCAAATACTTCCTAGGTATGGAGGTAGCTCGGTCATCAAAAGGGATTGCAATTTCCCAACGCAAATATACTCTTGATCTCTTGAAGGAAACCGATATGCTTGGGTGCAAACCAGCTGACACCCCATGGATTCTATGAATAAAATCGAGATGGATGAAGAAGGACCATTAACGGACAAAGC
>JAGVVM010021111.1:0-12044 GCA_019149425.1 Psidium friedrichsthalianum | reverse complement strand
ACATCTTTGGATTAACTTCCTCAAGATTTTATCCCACTTTGGCGTGTCTCATATCGAGTGTCACGGTTTTGTTCTTTGTCATACAGGTGGGTACCTTTCTCAAGAGATCACACACCTTAGTAGTGTATCTACTTGAGCATGCTTAAATTTGGAGTTCAAAATTAAGTGTTGAGAATCAGTCGGTTATATTTTTGTTTCCAGTATCTTTTGTTTGGATTTTACTTGTTAGCTTCTAGGGATTTGTTTCCTAAGTTTTAGGGTGTTGTTAGTTTGTTTTAACCAATAGATAATTAGTTGTTGAGCAGCTATAAAAGGCCAGAGGCCTTATGTAATTGTAGTACTTGAAGGAGAATAAAATAACATACTTTCTCCCAAATTTCTTCTTGGTATCAGAGCATACTTGAAGGTGATGCTTGGTTCTTCAAACAACCAGGCTAATCCAGAAAATTCTGCCTTAATAGCCCAAGGATCTCAACCATTCTACAGTCGAGGCACATAGTCAAACCACAACAACCAGCGAAGGGGTGGTCGTTCGTGGTGTGATCATTGCAGACGGACGGGTCACTCAAAAGACGCATGTTGGAAACTCCATGGTCGGTCAGATGATTGGAAGCCATCAGCTTCACATCCTAATCAAGATCGGGAGAGCAGAAGCAACGTAGTCCAAACCGAAACAAATGTTTCGATAGATTCGAGTCCCTTCAACTTAGAGCAGCTGGAGATGCTGTAAAAGTTGCTACATGAATCTGTTCAGAAGGCAACCCATCTAGAAGGGGTTAGTACAGCAACTATAGCCCAGCGAGGTAATTCTCTAAATGCCTTTCGTGCTAAACAGGAGAAAATCACCTCTTGGGTTGTAGACTTAGGAGCATCTGACCACATGACCGGAGATATCACAATGTTTAACGAGTACAATACATGTCAAAACAGCACTAGTGTTCAAATTGCTGATGGTTCTTGCTCAAAGGTGGCTGGTGTGGGTTCAGTGGTTATTTCAAAAGATATCACTCTGAATTCAGTGTTATTTATTCCCAAACTTAGCTATAATCTTTTCTCCATTAGCAAGTTAACCCAAGATTTAGGCTGTATTGCTAAATTTTCCCTCCACTCATGTGAATTTCAGGTTTTGAACTCGGGGATGACGATTGGCAGTGCTGAGATGGATGCGGGCCTTTACTTTCTGCGAGTTAATGTCTTAGAATGGAAAAACAAGAAGGTGTCATGTGTAGCATCTCGTTCTAAGAAAGAGAGTGACGTCAGATTGTGGCATTATAGGTTAGGTCATCCAAATTTCTTGTACTTGAAAATGTTGCTACCTTCTTTGTTCAATAAAGATTCAATCAACTTTCAATGTGAGGTGCGTCAGTTATCCAAACATACTCGTAGTTCATACCCTTTGCAATCTTACAAGTCTTCTCATCCATTTCACATGATTCATAGTGAAATTTGGGGACCTTCTCGTGTCAATAATATTTTTGGTTCCAGGTGATTTGTTACCTTCATTGATGATCACACAAGACTCACTTGGTTTTTCTAATGATGGAAAAATCAGATATTGGTCGAATATTTCAAACCTTCCACCTAATGATCTAAACCCAATTCAGCACAAAAATCCAAGTTTTCAAAACGGATAATGGAAGAGAATATTTTCACTCGCAGCTTGGGTCATATCTAAATAGCCATGATATCATACATATTAGCTCTTGTGTAGAGACTCCACAACAAAATGGGTTGGCAGAGAGGAAAAATAGGCACCTTATTGAAGTAACCCGTTCTCTTTTGTTAGCCACCCATGTTCCTAAATTTTTTTGGGAGAAGCGGTATTAACAACCACATATCTCGTCAATTGTATGCCTTCTCGTATCTTAAATTTCCAAACACCATTTCAGAAGCTACTTCATACCTACCCACATATTCATTTTGTCTCACAAATCCCACTCAAAGTATTCGGTTGCACAACATTTGTTCACATAAATCAGCAACACCGCAGCAAGCTTGATCCTAAGTCCCTCAAATGTGTGTTTCTAGGGTATGCTCCTAAACAAAGTGGATATAAGTGTTATTGCCCACAAATAAAGCTCTTTTATACCACCATGGATGTTACATTCCTTGAGAACCAACCCTTTCACTCCAAAAATACCATTCAAGGGGAGAGTTGTGAGGCATATTATTTTTTGGACACTTCTCATTCACTCCGGTTACAACAACATTCACTCGGGTTATGGCAAAATATTGCTCATCAACAAAATTCTTCTTGTCTTCCATGTCTACCCATTCAAGATGCTACACAAGACATACATAAAGAGCTAGTTGTCTACTCTAGGCGGAAAACTCAAAAGGAGTTGGAGGACCGTACTACATCAAGGCCAGTTCAAGAGACAGATCCGAGTTCAAGACCCACAGTCGATGAAGGTAATGCTTCTATAAACTCAAAAAATTCTGTTGTACTTGAGGATCTTGATCAGCCTATTGCTCTTAGGAAGGGGAAGAGACAGTGCACTTCACATCCATTAACAATTTTGTGTCTTAGGAAAAGTTGTCTCCGAAATACAAGGCATGTGTTTCAACATTGAGTGACATTCAAATTCCCAAGAATATCTAGGAGGCACTTGCTCAATTCGAGTGGAAAAAAGCAGTTCTTGAGGAAATTCATGCACTCGAGAAGAATAAGACTTGGGAATATAAAGAATTGCCAGCTGGGAAGAAATTGGTGGGATGTAAGTGGGTCTTTACAGTTAAGCATAACGCCGATGGTAGCATTGAGTGTTTCAAGACGAGATTGGTTGCTAAGGGATTCACACAATCATATGGTATAGATTACGAAGAAATCTTCGCTCCGGTGGCCAAGTTAAACTCCATTAGAGTGTTGCTCTCCCTTGCAGTTAACTTGGATTGGCCCCTACAGCAATTAGACATAAAGAATGCTTTCTTAAATGGGGAATTGGAGGAAGAAGTCTTTAGGGAGGTCCCACCGGGAATTGACATCGAATAGAGCTTCAACAAGGTGTGCAAACTCAAGAAATCTTTGTATGGTTTAAAGCAATCACCTCATGCTTGGTTCAAGAGATTAACAAGTGTCATTAAGAAGCTGAATTTCACTCAATGTCAAGGAGATCATAATGTTTGTCAAGAAGTCAACTGAAGGTAGAAGAGCAATAATGATCGTATACGTCGATGATATAATCCTTGTATGGTTTGAGCAATTCAACTCAGCTTGTTGAAGATTAACAAGGTTAAAAAGCTATTTCACTCAAATGTCAAGCAGGTATACTTGTTTGTCGGTCAACTGAAGGTAAAAGGCAATAATTTCCCAACGCAAATATACTCCTGATCTCTTGAGGAAACCGATATGCTTGGCAAACCAAAGGACACCACCATGGATTCTATGAATAAAATCGAGATGGATGAAGAAGGACCATTAACGGTACAAAGGTAGGTATCAAAAACTATTGCAATTCTCCAACGCAAATATACATTGGTTTCACAGTAAGTATGGCTAGATACATGAACCAACCAGCAAAGAAGCACTTGCAGGCAGTTTTTCGAATCTTACAGTACCTGAAGAGAAGTCCTGGAAGAGGGCTTCACTTTAAGAAAACAAAGGAGAGAAACAAAGATTTTTGCAGATTGGGCTGGATCTCTCATGGATCGAAAGTCAACAACCGAGTATTGTACTTTCGTTTGGGGCAACATGGTTACTTGGAGAAGTAAGAAACAACCCATTGTTGCTAGGAGCAGCGCTGAAGTGGAGTTCAAAGCAATGTGTCAAGGAATATGTAAAGGCATGTGGCTAAGAAGAATCTTAAATGAGCTAGGATTCACTAATACCAATCCTATGTCATTATTATGTGATAACAAAGCTGCTATTGAGATTGCCAAGAATCCGATTCATCATGATAGAACAAAACATGTGGAGATTGATCAACATTTCATCAAAGAAAAACTCGATGAAGGGATATTGAAGCTCCTATATGTTCCAAGCATTCATCAAACAGCGTTTATAATGACCAAGGGTTTATCCAGAAAAAGTTTTGAGACTCTAAGGTGCAAGCTGGGTATGGTAGACATTCATAACCCAGCTTGAGGGGGAGTGTTGAAAATCAGTCGGTTATATTTTTGTTTGGATTTTACTTGTTAGCTTTTAGGGATTTGTTTCCTAAGTTTTAGGGTGCTGTTAGTTTGTTTTAACCAATAGATACTAGAATATATGGGTTATCGCTTTGGTAGTTAGTGAAAATAATTAGCTGTTGAGCAGCTATAAAAGACCAGAGGCCTTATGTAATTAAGCATATTTTCTCCCAAATTTCTTCATTAAGCATTACTGTTACTTCAAAAGGCACGTCAGAGAGTTAATTCCAATTTTTCACATATATATGCCAAAATCGCTCTACCTCTGTTTGGTGTACAATTCAATTTATTTTTGTCCCTTTCGCCATCCTAGGAGTATGCTAGGAGCTACTCTTTATCGAGGCTCTTTGCCCTTGGCAACTACTCCCCCACCCTCATCGGACCGGATTGTTATAGTGGTATCAAAGCGGGAGTGCCTCCAATAAGTGTGGTTCAAGGACGAATCACACGGACTCTGGTGGGCCTATACCGACCCGCTTTGATGAGGGTGGGGAGTGGTCACCGGGCCAAAAGGCCTGGACAATGAGCATCTCCTAATAGGCTTCTAGGATATTGAAGGGGGTAGGGATGAATTGATTTATGCACTGAACATGGAGAGAGCGATTTTGAAATATAATGCGAACAACTGAAAGTAACTCATGAATATACCTTTTGATATAACAATAATATTTAGTTTTGGAACTCCAAATTTAAGCGTGCTTAGGTTTTAGAGCACTACTATAATGGGTGACCTCTTAAGAAAGTATGCACCCATATGCGAAAGGCAAAACCGTGAATTGGTATGGGACAAGGTGAAGCGGACATCTCAAGTGAGTTAATCTAGAGCGTCACATTTACACCTCAAAGGGAATTTACTTCGACTGTCCCAACTTTCAGATTGAATGGGTTGTATAGAATTGAAGTTCCTTTAATGTATAATAAGTATCATTCCCTAAGTAGTATTGATACTGACACATGACATGTGATACGATACGACACGCAGACACATTATTTCTTATAAATAAATCATTTGGACATGTTGGGACATGTTGTATATTAAATATATATTTTTATATATACATGATTATATAAAAAAATTAGTGTGTTTTTTTTCCCTTCTTCTATTAGAGATTCACAATTTTTTTTTTACTAACTGGGTATATTAATTTGAGATAGGTGGATATACGACTTAAGTATATGTATTTTTGATAAATCTTTATTTTGACCCATAATTCATTGAAAATGCTTAAAATTAATCTCGGACATGTCGAAATGACTTATTGGATGCTGAATTCGAGTGTCGTTGACATGTTTGAAGCGTTGATCACGTGTGGATCGCATGTCGGATAGTGTCAAAGAATGTCGGACACGACACGAAGGCCTAGGAGAGTATTGGTGCTTCCTAGATCCTTCCCCGCTTCACTTTCCCTCCATTTACCAAAAAGAAAAAAAATGTGGAGGCATGAAAAACAGGTCTAACAAAAGATCACTTGAAAACCTCTCTGTTTGTGCCTTCGCAGTTCTAATCAATTTCTTTTCTTATTCCTTCCTTTCTTGTACTTGCCTAGTGATTTCACGCATCTGAAACGGTACGAGCCGATTTGGTGACACAGCAACTAAAATACCAATGGGCTCGGCAGTCAGCGTTACGACGCAAAAAACCCAAATAGGATTCACTTGCAATTCCCAATACACCGCCTATCTTTTCTTGGTCTACATCTAAACTTGAGTTGAGATTTGGGGCCCCTTTCTCTCATTATGTACGAGAAAGTGCAGTAACGTGTGCATAAGAGCTAGCCTTCCTTGATGAGGAAAATAATGTAAGACAAACGAGAAAGAGAATATTCTCCTTTCAATGTCAAAACAACGCCATTAACTTTCCGCTAAAGTTGCAGTATGCGAGATCGACTTACCATACCATTGTGTCTGTTCGTTCTCAGTTTAGCAACCGATCCAGGTAAATAAGCGGCAATGACAAAAAGTGAATACCAACAGCTCCTCGTCCTCATATTCTTTAGTTGCACAAAATAAGTTAGCTTAGGTTTCAAAATAATGTCCTGACAAGGCAACAATCATCTTCACTTTCATCCTTCCGTTTCTCGATGTCATGTGACTACAGGTACTCATACAAAAACTACAACAAATTGTGTTCTCCAAACACCCTTGACGAGAATTTCAAACTTCAAATCGTCGTCGAGGATTTCAATTGTAGTTTTACACCCTGCCAACATTAGCTTGACAGGTCATGATACGACGCAATCATATCGTTTAGAATGGGGAAATTCCAGAGGAAAACCAGCGTGGAGGCAGCATCAATGAGGACATTCCACTGGCGTCTTTCAAGAAGCCGGTACAAGCAGGAGCTTCCAAGGCTGATGCTTCCCAAGCACTGCCGTCTTATCTGTGTATCTATATCCAGAACCTCAATCCTACACCCAGGAAGAAAGCGGGGCTCGTGGTTTTACCATTTGCCACTCTCAAATTCCTGAGAAATGTGACAAATTGTATGGAGCTCAGGATTTCACGCAGGAGTTGAATGAAACCACCGAGATTCAAAAGATAACACAGACTCAGGGAGTTCCACCAGGTAAAAACTTGCATAAGATATCGCACTCACCAAGACCTAAGAGCTGCTATTACGTAAACCGGTTTACCAATCCAAGAAAGGAAAACTGATCAGGCAAACAATATATCATGAGATAATCTGAACCTAGTCCTATAGGTAATGGCAACAAAAAGCAATATCTACATAACAAAATTACCATACTTAAAAGCAGTACTACTCTTGACTTTACTGAGATGGGCCCCGAAGCTGCTCAGGGCTTGAATCTCACATAAGAAAACAAAGTGCCGAGGAGATCACAGGCAGCAAAATCTTTGAAGAGGGTTAGATATACAAGATACAACCAACACAGTTTCTCAGAACACAAAATTGGCTCAGTCTAGAGAGAGCAGAGAGCAGTAATTATCTAAAGAGCATCAAGTATATACTATCGAGTCGTTGACACAAAATCCATTACCATATTTCTCATGATGGTCTGGGTAATTCATGCGACTGGTGCAGCATTCCAATTTACGGAATGCATGTGTGAAACTTGACTCCATTCATGAACCGCAACTAGGGATTTGCCTGCTGACGAGAGATAACAATGTGTGGCTTAGTGGCAAAGGCACCTGGGACTTTGAATCTATCAAATGAGCTAACTGTGTATTTGTTGCAATTCAACGGCAATTGCATCAACTGACAAAAAATTGGAGGAAACATACTGGTATTTGTGGGTTCGGTAAAGAAACCCGAGCCCACGAAGTACCTGAAAACTTTATAAATCGGGTAAGATGCCTGCCAAAAACCGAGCAAGAGGCTCAAACATAAAATTTGTGGCACCTGCAAAAGAGGTCAACCATATTGAATGTTGACATGTGGAAAAGTTCAAAAATTACCCAAAAGCAAGGATACCACCCTCTCAAAAGGGATTTTAGCCATAAGTAAGATATGGGCAGCAGTCAACCATGCTGCAAATCTCACAATCTCACAAAGACAGAAAAGGCTCTCATTTATAATGAGATTACATATCTGAAAGAGATTATAGTTAACTAAGATATACTTTTCTGGCAAAATGCACTAAAAGGATTGTAGCTTGAACAGCTAGTGAGCACTTAAGTCAATGCATAACCCCATCCTGCAAGTGACAGAAATAAGAAGCGTCCAACTTGTCCTCCATCGCTTGATTGTTTCTGGGAAGCATTCCTCAATGGAGCATTAATTGCAATCACCTTAGAAACTTTTGAATGGATTACAAACAAATATTTCTTATGCACGAGCTAATGTAACTTCACCACTCACATTGTATTAATCAATCAGCAATACTAAAAATTAAATTCAATTACACAGCTCATTCCATGTACATTCATAAAAAGTTAAGAATGATCGACCTTTCAATGGAAATTAAAGATGACATGCTATGTGGTCTAAATGTACAATCATTTGCACTCCAAATTTCTGAAGATGGAATTGTAACATAACCAGACCAAAATCAGAACACACCCACCAAAATTCCTTCTGATAATAGGATGTAGAGTTGCAAGAAAGTCCAAAGACACACACTCCAAATTCCTAAAGCTTGAATCATTACATACCAGACCAAAATCAGAACAGAGTAACCAAAATGCCTTCCTAAAACAGAATGTCAAAAGGGGAAATCAGAAAAGACAGTTCAAATGGAAGAATCTGTAAGGCTTTTTATCTACCGTGAAATATATGCATGTATAACCATTCAATCTCACTCAAGTACGGTAAATTAGTTAGGAGAAAAAATATACGTGTCATCAAGCCAACAGAATATTCAAAGCAAATACCAATTCAGAAAGAAACAGGACAACACAACGAAAGCTGTAAAATTGAAAGAAAGTGGAGTCCAAAAACTACCAAGTCAATTGTCGTTTCTGAGGGGAAAGCAGTGAGATCACATCCTACCCAACACAACAAAAAGGAAAAAAGAATTGGAGCAAGAAACGTACTAATAGGCGCAAAAAGCAAAGGGTTGCAAGACAAACTGCACATGCAGGATGCTGGGAAGAAACTTGCCTGCTCTGTGGGACGAAACCTGCTCAACTTAACACATCTTTCGATTTTTTCCACGTTTTCTCACCAAATCCAATGCTAAGTCCAAAGACAAATATACAATATTACATAGAAAGAAAGTTACCAACGATCAAACTACAATGATTAATTCAATTGGTAGAATGTTGGTAGGATGTAAGTGAGTCAAATAAATAAAAAATAACAAATTCACAAATGCACATCCAAAATTCTCTTTCATCCATTGGAATTCTAAATTCTAGAATGCAGGTCCCAACGGTAGATTTGCTGCATTCCAGCGCATGAAGAAATAAAGGGTCTTAGACATCTAACCGGCAATATACTTCATTAGCAGCAAGCTATGATAAAAAAATAAACTGTTTGTCCCCACAATTCTTTGCTCAATGTTAAGAAAGAGAGATTAGTTGACAATGAGCAAATTCTTAGATTCAAGAATGTTGGTTATAGTCACCTTACATGGTCTGAAATACCATGCTGCTGCAGCACCCCTGCTGCAGCATTTCCAATTGCTATTAGGAAGCTCCCCATATAGTTTCAATGACTGCATCCTTAAAAAGATGTTGCGAAACACAAATGTTCCAACAGTGTAATAAAACTGCACTAAAGTCACAACTATACCCAACAAACTCCTAGTCTGTGTTTGGGAGTGCTTTAAAAGCTTGCTTTTGAGAAGCTACAAGAGCTCAAGTAAAGCATTTGGCAGGCCTTTAAAATAACTAAAAAGTAAAAACTGAGTCCTTTACAAGTTTGCTCCCAAAGATGCAGCTCACAGGTGCCTTTTGGAACTCCTGTTCTAAACAGACCGCACTAACTCTTTCTAGATGTCAATATAGATATATTTCGATATTTTTCTGGCCTGAATGGTGACAAAATTTGGATACGCTTCAACAACTCAAGCTACTCATGATGGACATTGACTGGGATTTGAACTATAATAGCAACAAAACTCGAAATGCTGGGCATTTGCCATCATGTGAGAAATTGATATTTATCTTTATATCTAGAGAAGAGATCCAAGATATACATACATACATACATACATATATTTGTATAGATAAAAGAGAAGAGAACCGATACCTGAATCTTACCAATTCGAAGTGATTTTAGTTGCAAAACTATCACAACAGGAATAATAAGGGAGCATCATGGGGGCCAAAATAATATAATACATCAAATATGACCAAAGGCCATCCTTATTTATTCAATTATGCTACCACTGCACTGGTTGGGGAGACTTATCAACTATGGCTGTGCTGTATGTGCTGAACCAATCAAGTGCATTATAGATGCTATGGGAACGTACAAGTAATTGGCATATTTTGACAAGTTTGATATTGAACCAGAAGCTCCACAGAAGCGTCCATACATAATTTCTTACTTTGACTACCAGAAGTTTGATAAACATGAATCACACAACATTGCTGCTGCGAAGCAAGCAAACTGTCAAAGCAGAGTTTTGGATATATTAGCCTCTGTCTTCAAGAACTTCGAAAATACAATTAGGGCGAATAGACAGTCCACTTCTCCACAGATCATTTTTTTAACCTAGTTACAAAGAAACTATGATGAGTAAGTCAAAATTCAGATAATGGAGATGAGGATTTTCTGGCTACTCAACAATACTGCTGCTCTAAGCTCACAGGTATCATCAGATGCCATAGTAGAGTAACATATACCACTACAACTACCATGTTAGTTGTTCCATAAGGATAAGATGCTAAAAGCAAAAGGCTCAGAACTCTAATTACCTCATTCAAGCTCACTGACACTTCAATTATCTCCTAAAAATACTTGATTGGTTCAAATGACAAAACTGAAACTGTATTACACTGTCACGTTAATGTCCGTGAAAATTGCCATTGTGATTTCAGATGAAATAACAAGATCATGAATTTCACAGAAAAGCTAGAAGACTAACTTTGATTTTCTCTGCATGATATTTACAACCTCACTGACCTACAATGCTCCAACCAGCGGGTATTCAAAGAATTTATCATCTAACGTCTCTTTGCCAGTGAACTGTAATGCATCTTCAGCAGATCCTCAAGAGATACCAAAGACCATGCTTCCTCGTTTTGAGCAAATACCTTCTGATTAATAGAGTCCACAATGATGCTCACATTACCAAAACCATATATCTGAAGGCCATTGTGCATCCGACCGGGCTTAGGTTTGAATAGCAACTCATGCTGCTGTGCATAGGCCTCGATGACTTCTTTCAGCTTCATCTCAGGCATGCCACCACCAGCATACATCTGAGAGGTGCCACCAGCACCAACAGCAGCTTGTTGTCGAGCATAGGCCGCTGCTTTCTGCTGAGCCTCAAATTGCCTCTGCTCAAGGACCCTATGATAACTTAAGTTTTCTCTAACACCAGGTTGGACAACCTCCATGCCTTCAGCTGCATTGTCCATCATGTCTAAACCAATTCTAAGCTGATATCTGATACTCTCATTTGCTAGCAGCTCTTGTGGGAAAAGATCCGCCAACCTCGATACCAGTTCATAACTTCATTGAAGTCTGGGTTAGAACACAACCAGTGATATAACACCTGTAGCCACCTAACGAAAAAGAACTTCTCCATCATGTCCACCATGAGATGGATCGGGATAGCAGAAGCCCAAGACATGACCCAATAGAATTGATCCAGCTTCTGATCAGCCGGATTTATCTGGAACTCCTGGAGAACAAGCTGCAACTTCGGAACGATAAATCGGCGCATAAAATCTTCCCAACTGGCAGAATCAAACACGGTCTTCCAAGGCGACAAAATGGTGTATGCAGAGCCATCACTCGGGTGCCAGGCATGAAGTACATTACTCAGTTTTGACCTTATGATCTGATAGTGGCCCTCCAACTTTTGTCCCAACAAGGGTAACCACGGATGCAACCAGACATGGATAGGAACAGTTTCCCGACGCGGATCCCATGAGTCCACGGCACTCGACAATTTTGGCATGACAACCATGTTCAGTATGGACTGCAGAACAGAAGAAGGCAACAATTTCTCCCATGTCTCGATGAAGCGAAGCATCGGTTCTGGATCCCTTGCCTCCCAAGTGTTAATGCCAGATATTCTCACAGCAGGCAAGACAACTTCTGAAACCAACTGGGTATAAGGGGATCCCAAATCCCATATATCAAGACATTCCTGTCCTTGCAATAGAGATTTCCACCATGAAACAACTTCCAACCCATGTGAGGGATTCCGAAGAGGATCCCATCCCTGAAAAACTCTGATAAACAGAGGGAGTGCAAATGAGCAAGCAATGCAGGATAAGTTACAAAGTTTATAATCATCAGGAAACCTTCTTTGCATGTCACCGAAATACTTGGC
>JAGVVM010021110.1:0-14662 GCA_019149425.1 Psidium friedrichsthalianum | reverse complement strand
GAGGAGTTTTGCCGCCAAGTCTTTTCCTCCGTTGCCCTAATCATCCATTGAAGTTCCTCATTTCATCCTCATAAAGGACACTAATCCAAGTTGTGCAAGGATACTACATTATATGCTACTAGTCCACTCACACTAGAAGAATAAATGTGTATTGTCTTCTATACTGGCTCTGTAAAAGTTACATTGCCTATCAACAAAAGACATTCATTGGCCAACGATCTCTATTGTCGATAACCTATTTCTGCAAACAAGCTAGCCAATAAAATTGTGTTTGCTGATGCCGCTGGTCCAAATTAGGTGATATCATTCCACAGCTTGTCCCACATGTCTAAATTCATCATAGATTTCTTTGCAACAATACCTTGAGCTATGGATAACTGAGGTTAAAACATGTTGCAATTTAAGGAGACATCGCCAACTCCAAGCCATATTGCCCCTAATGTTTGATTTGCATAATTGGAGTGCCTCTACATTTGGTGTTGTGAACCCATATACTCTAAAGAGAAGAGGATGGACGATTGATGAGGTTCCAAAACATGCGACCTAGCAGTACCTTATTCTATATGTTCAAATCGAGCAATCATAATCCTCCTTCCTTTTTAGGTGAGCAAACTATTTGCCATGCCACCTTGTGCGATTCGTGGTTTAATATATTTCCTGCCCACAGAAATTGATGAAGCCTCTTCTCAACCTCGTATATGGCTTGCTTTGGAAGTAAAAACATTTGCATCCAATGAGAGCAAATGGAAATGAGGACTGATTTGGTTAACTACAAATGCCCGGCATAACTCATATGCTTCATCCCCTGGCTTTCATTTTTTTTTTTTTAAGATCTTGTCAGTAAGACTCTTACGGTCTGTGTGAGTGCTTCTTCTTGTAATAAGGGGAACACCCAAATATCTAATAGGGAGGGTACCTATGACAAAAGGTGTGTAGTCTAGTATAAGGAGCTTCTCATCTTCATTTATGCCAGAGAAAAAAGATTTGGTTTGTTAGGGTTGAATCGCAGTTTTATCATAACTGCAAATTCGGCAAGGGCATCTACAAGGCAGAGGATAGAATCTATATCTCCATGAGCAAATAAGAATAGATTGGTTGCAAAGCATAAGTGGTAATTCGTTGCGTTTCACAACGCTAGTGATACTTGAAAGCAAAAGTAGCATCTTTCACAACTTTTCGCATTGACAATCCTATTAAGAAGCTCCATAACCAAGACAAAGAGGTCAAGAGAAAGAGGATCACCTTGCGCAGTCCATTCGTACTATTATAATAGCCAATCTGTTCGCCATTGAAGTTCACTGAAAATCTTGGTGTAGTGATGCATTTAGATATCATATCAACCAAGTATTCAGATGTATTTGTACCTTTGAGTACCCCATGAATTGCATCCCATTTTAACCATGACATAAGCTCTCATGAGATCAATCTTCATTACCACACCTTTTCCCTTATCTCCCTTATGGAAGTTCAATTGTTAACTAAATAAATTGTTTCATGATTAAAGTTTTGCCTTGATGAGCTGTCATTAATAATTTAGTTCCTCCTTTGGTGCATTGTCATCCATTATTTATATCGCTAATTGGTTTCTCATCTTTAGTTTAGTTTATTACCATGAAATGCTTTGTCCTAGGTATCCTTACTTTCAATAAACTCCAATTGGCATAATTTAGTGCAAGTTGAAATAGGTTAATCGCATATTTATAAGCCTAAGATGTTTTCTTCGTAAAAGGCTATTTGCATAGATTCAGATTATGAAAATAAAAAAGAAAGAAAAGTAAAGATTCAGTCTTCCTTAGCCCTGTTATATTCTTATGTGTTCAACTTTTGTTTGCCAAAAAAACAAAAAGTTGAAAGAGAAGAGAACTAGTTAATAGATTATATCTATGTCGACTGAGAGATATACGCTTGCATGCGGCGAATACACATACAGAAATGTGTATATAGGCTCCAAGCTCGGCGATTCACCATATCCAACTTTTCAAGAAGAAGCTGAGAATGGATGAGGAGCAAGAGAGATTATTACCAATCGCGAACGTGGGCCGCATAATGAAGCAAATCCTGCCGCCAAGCGCCAAAATCTCCAAGGAAGCAAAGCAGACCATCCAAGAGTGCGCGACGGAGTTCATAAGCTTCGTGACGAGCGAGGCATCAGAAAGGTGTCACAAGGAGAATCGCAAGACAGTGAACGGGGACGACATCTGTTGGGCTCTCAGCAATCTAGGGTTTGACAACTATGCTGAGGCAATGGTCAGGTACGTGAACAAATATAGAGAGGATGAAAGAGAGAGAAATAGGATCAACAACAACAACAACAACAACAACAACAACAACAATCAAACCCTAGCTACTTCAAGCGGGACAAAAAGGATGACGAAGAGCTACACTTCAGAATTGAAGAGCAAGGAGTAAGGCAAGTTGAAACCCACCAAAGTCTTGCTCCTTTAGAGTTCCAATTCATTGACAAGGGCAAGAGTTCCACATCTGAGCCAGGTGGAGGGTGATACTTCCTTTCCTTTTCTCAAATCCACAAATGAAGAAGCTGATGAATGTACACAAGCTGAAAACAAAGATTACCCAACATTGATTTTACCTGACTACTTAGAGTTTGATTGTGGGTATTGAGAGTTTTTTCTCCAAAAGGTAACTCTGGACTCTTTAGACATCAAATGTAACCTCATGAACTCTTAGAAATTTTCTTTTTCTCCCGTTTATTCAAATTTCTGCAGAAATGATATGGTTGACATCTGTGGATTTTGTTAGGCACGTTCTTGAGGGATTTAGAGAAATATGGAGAGATAAGATAAATCTCAAATATCTCTCATCTTTCCTACTGTTTCGTAGCGATCTTCATATTAGAAGATTTGTAGCGTAAGTTTTGTGATAGCTATTTCAATGTAGATCTTCTCAGATCTTCCTTCATTTTACCTTTCTGAAAACTCGGTAGACTAAAATTAGAGGAAGCAAAATGAAAACATCTGCGATGAAAAAGCCGGTCACCGATTGTGTAAACTATAACAACATACAAATCTTCAAGAGAATGGTTAGAACAAAAAAAGGAGGGAAGACTCTTAATTGCATATGTAGAGTCATCGGATAGTTATTGAGCAAGATTTTTAATACAATTAACGGTAAATTTCAGGTTTTCCCATGCTTGTCAATGGATTCCGGTTGAGGTAGTTTTCAATTTAACAAAATTGCCTGAATGCCTGACTACATGTGTTGGGAAAAATAATGGAAACAGGTTGAATCATGTAATGTTCTCCGGGTGTTGTATGCTGACACTACAAATTTGACTGAACTTAAAATATTCTAGGCAACACGGTTGAGAAGTTTCATCATGGTGCCACATAGGGGTGTGCAACTGGATCGGACAATCTGAAAAATAGGTCTGGGAATTGGTCCTAAATTTTGGGAACCTGTTGGAACCGAGCTGATTATTGATTCCAAGTACCTATAAATCAAATTGGTTTTGGAATCGGTTTTTAACAACTGTTAAAATACCTAAACTCGATTGACTCATTTCCTCTATATTTGGTGGATTGTAATTTCCATTGTTTATATTAGGGATTGTTGCTTTTGGTGAATAATGAGTTTTATTATTCGTCTTTTATTTTGAATCGTTTCATTGTTACTCATATTATTTTGCTAGAAAAAATGAAGTTAAAAAAAAAAAAGTTCTCGGGTAGACCCTGGAATCAGATCGAAAAACAAGGTAGCTTCCAAAATAGGATCCATGACAAATAAGGTAGGTTTCATGTTCCAAAAATTTGGAACCAGTTATGACAGAATCGGTTTTAGGGCCTAGATTCATAACCTACCCAGCAGGCCATGCTCACCCCCAGTGCCACATTCAATTTTGGTTCTTTCACATGCCTGCATTTAGAAATTCAATGTATTCATTTGTAAACTATATGTGGAATTACTAGATTGCACTATGATTAGATCAGAAAATTGAATTTGAGAGAATTATTTTTCAATCAACTAGGAGTGGATCGAAATACTAATATTTGTCAACGCCCGTTAACAAATGCAGTAGTGTGAGAAACCAACAAGAGTACAAATATCACCACCTGATCTCATTTATAATTGCCAAAAAAATTAACTTTGTTGGTGAGAAAAAAATATTTCATTTGCATGACTGAGCAATAGTTGCATATCTCTCTCTCTCTCTCTCTCTCTCTCTCTCTCTCTCTCTCTCTCTCTCTCTAACTTATGTACACACATCAAGACGAGGGCAAAGATATGCTGCTGGATGCTGGGAACTGAAGTGGACACATGGTGAGTTGTGCAAGTCATACGGGCCTAGGAGAGCTCTCCGACATTGTACTAGGTTTAGCGTTTCCTAGAAACAGGGACCACGTTTTCGTGGCTTTACACACCATGATTTCTCGTGAATGTCCAATCAAATCTCGGCCATGTGTGTTTTTACCTTTAGGGCATGTGGATTGGTACTTCTTTAATGAAATTGAGATTATTACTCTTATGGCAAAAATTACATCTTTTACGGGAATGTTTCGGCAAAGTTCCGAGGGACCACTAATCTCTCTCTCTCTCTCTCTCTCTCTAACACGTGTCAATTATTCTAGACAAATCTTTTCTACATATATTAAATATGTACTTGCTTTAACAAGTTATTTTCCCCCAGACAGATCTTTGTTATATACATTACAGATGCATTAGCTTTAATAAGTTATTTTCAGACTGTATACGGGATTACAATAGAACTTATGTATACGTGGTCACTTTCTACATGACAATTTTGAGCAATTTTATGTCTGATTAGTAAGTTAATTATCTGTATATATTCTTGTTATTTATCGTTCTTCTATTCTACATGGACGTAATCATCCCTCTATCTTTCCAGTTTGCACAAGAGCAATTGTTGATGTATGTACGTTATAGCTTAAATATGGGTTTGTGATTGGCCTTATATACTTGTAAGCTTCCTCTAAATAACATCTTGGGATTTTAGGTAGAGGTTTGCAAAGGGTTGAAGTTTTAATGAAACCACTGAGCTTTACCTGAAGCTAAAGTTCTGTTAAATAAATTACTGGACAAGTTATAAGTTATTTATGATTATTATATTTATAAAATCAGTATAAAAATTTTTAGATGGTTGTAACTTTCTACCTTAAAAGTTTTTCTTGCGTACTTGGAAGAGTTAGTAGAATATGTTGTAGCTCATGCGTTAAAACTGCAATATGTTAAAAATGAGCGAAACTCTCCAGAAAGTAAAAATTTTAAGGTGCTGCAACTTATAGCATGAGAAGTTGGTCAACCACTTTGGAATGAGGATGAAGATCCTCTCTACTCGGCCACATGGTGTCTCTTGCGGTATCTCATTGAATCTTGTTCGTTGTTGCATTAAGTGATAGATTGTCTCTCTCATGATCTCAGTTTGGAAGCACAAATGGGGTAGAAAATCTCCATCCAGCAAAAGATGGTGACATTATGCAATAACTCAACTAAAAAAGGTGAATATTGACATAATGTAATACCGCACTAGCCTTATGGACTAGATGATAAGATGCAAGCCTAAGTCCTAGTGTATGACACAGCTATTGAATTGTAATAGTTAATTAGTGATACAAGAAATCGAATGTGTGTCGTTTGCATACAATCAAGTCACCTCATGGTAGTTCCTGGTAACCTAAGGATCAGAAGAGAGTAAGTGCGTCATTAAAGTTGGGAATACTTAGGATCCCGACATCGCTTAAACCTTTCTCCAGAATAGGAAAACCATGAATATTGATTGTGTATTGAGACCGTGGCTTTAAGTGGAGAAAGGAAAAAATAGAACCCATGACATAACAAAAACGGTAAATGATTGACAAGAAAATATCAATTCGCAAAAATACACTCAAGCATACAATTGCTCACACGCGAAATTCTAGAGAAATCTCTCTCAATGTTGTTAATATATGTGTCGAGTTTGTGCCCGTGAACGAAACCGACTGAATCAAAATATGTCGAAGTCTGGTCCATATTGCAGAGACCTTGATTCCTACTCCGGCTATGGTAAAAGCAAAACAAGGGAAATCCTTGTTGGATTAGGAGTCTTTGGCCTTAATTGCAAAGTCCAATCCAACTAGGGCTTTTCATTAGATTTTATTCGAACTTTCGTATACCCACATCGGAGTTTGAGTAGGTTTCTTGCTTTGAGTCGGCTAAAAGGGGTTTCCTATTTTGGATCGACATATACATAACTACTTAAAAGGTAGATGTTGGTTTTTTTCCAATTATAGAGCAAATGAGCTTACCTCCTGAAGAAGTTGCAAGTGTTTTGCAGCCAATGAATCTTGTGGCACGACTTCATAAGGTATTATAAGGGCTAAACACTGTGATTTAATGAGTGTAATTGTGGGTTGAAAAATAATGAGAGTGCTTGAGTGACTTAGGTATAGTTGAATATTTGTTGTATCGCTTGATTTATAGTAGAAATCTGCATTGCTTTCTTATGGAGTAGGTCAAACTGACTAAACTATCTAAATGTATTGTTCAATTATTTGCCTATTCTATTTTTTTTTTTTATTGTTCGACCACTTGTTTTATTGAACAATTGGTATTGGATCCAAGCTCGGTTGACTTGAAGTGAATCCATGTTGGTAGAAAAAGGAAAAGTGAAACTCAACAGATTTAATGAGAACGATTTTGATTTTCAGAAAATGCAAATTGAAGATTATCTATATCAAAAGAATATGCACTTAGCCTAATCTAGGAATAAGCTAGTGTTGATGAAGCAATTTGAATAAGTTTGTTGAATAGACAGACATTGGGTGTTATTCGAATAACATTGGCTCGTAATGTCGTGTGTAATATCCTGAAGGAGACTACTGTAGAACTGATGAATGCCTGGTCAAACATGTACAAGAAGCTGTCTACTATCAACAAGCTCTACTTGACGCGAAGTCTATTTCGCTTAAAGATTGACGAAGGTGTGTTGGTTGCTAATCATATCAATAAATTCAATATAGTCGTGAGTCAATCAAGTGCGCACGGGATTGACTTGGTGATGAGATGCATGCTTTGATTCTGTTATGATAGTGTCTGGGATAGTGGTAAATATATCTTGTGTGTCATTGAGGACTCATTGTATGATGGATAAGTTATGGATTTAGTTGTTCACTACACCAAACATGAATTGACTTACTACTTATGGTGGGTAGATAGCAGTAAAGTGTAGTTTAGTTGATTCGGAGACAAGGAAATGCATTACCTTCTCTTGGGGAATAACACTAAGTACAATATTATGGGTGCTTGTGATGTTAGAATTAATAAGCATTATGGTATCGTGATAACATTGACTGGAGTAAGGCATGTTCTAGGATTGAAAGAAAACTTAATTTTTTTTAACCTAGAACATGCCTTACTCCAGTCAATGTTATCACGATACCATAATGCTTATTAATTCTAACATCACAAGCACCCATAATATTGTACTTAGTGTTATTCCCCAAGAGAAGGTAATGCATTTCCTTGTCTCCGAATCAACTAAACTACACTTTACTGCTATCTACCCACAATAAGTAGTAAGTCAATTCATGTTTGGTGTAGTGAACAACTAAATCCATAACTTATCCATCATACAATGAGTCCTCAATGACACACAAGATATATTTACCACTATCCAGACACTATCATAACAGAATCAAAGCATGCATCTCATCACCAAGTCAATCCCGTGCGCACTTGATTGACTCACGACTATATTGAATTTATTGATATGATTAGCAACCAACACACCTTCGTCAATCTTTAAGCGAAATAGACTTCGCGTCAAGTAGAGCTTGTTGATAGTAGACAGCTTCTTGTACATGTTTGACCAGGCATTCATCAGTTCTACAGTAGTCTCCTTCAGGATATTACACACGACATTACGAGCCAATGTTATTCGAATAACACCCAATGTCTGTCTATTCAACAAACTTATTCAAATTGCTTCATCAACACTAGCTTATTCCTAGATTAGGCTAAGTGCATATTCTTTTGATATAGATAATCTTCAATTTGCATTTTCTGAAAATCAAAATCGTTCTCATTAAATCTGTTGAGTTTCACTTTTCCTTTTTCTACCAACATGGATTCACTTCAAGTCAACCGAGCTTGGATCCAATACCAATTGTTCAATAAAACAAGTGGTCGAACAATAAAAAAAAAATAGAATAGGCAAATAATTGAACAATACATTTAGATAGTTTAGTCAGTTTGACCTACTCCATAAGAAAGCAATGCAGATTTCTACTATAAATCAAGCGATACAACAAATATTCAACTATACCTAAGTCACTCAAGCACTCTCATTATTTTTCAACCCACAATTACACTCATTAAATCACAGTGTTTAGCCCTTATAATACCTTATGAAGTCGTGCCACAAGATTCATTGGCTGCAAAACACTTGCAACTTCTTCAGGAGGTAAGCTCATTTGCTCTATAATTGGAAAAACCAACATCTACCTTTTAAGTAGTTATGTATATGTCGATCCAAAATAGGAAACCCTTTTAGCCGACTCAAAGCAAGAAACCTACTCAAACTCCGATGTGGGTATACGAAAGTTCGAATAAAATCTAATGAAAAGCCCTAGTTGGATTGGACTTTGCAATTAAGGCCAAAGACTCCTAATCCAACAAGGATTTCCCTTGTTTTGCTTTTACCATAGCCGGAGTAGGAATCAAGGTCTCTGCAATATGGACCAGACTTCGACATATTTTGATTCAGTCGGTTTCGTTCACGGGCACAAACTCGACACATATATTAACAACATTGAGAGAGATTTCTCTAGAATTTCGCGTGTGAGCAATTGTATGCTTGAGTGTATTTTTGCGAATTGATATTTTCTTGTCAATCATTTACCGTTTTTGTTATGTCATGGGTTCTATTTTTTCCTTTCTCCACTTAAAGCCACGGTCTCAATACACAATCAATATTCATGGTTTTCCTATTCTGGAGAAAGGTTTAAGCGATGTCGGGATCCTAAGTATTCCCAACTTTAATGACGCACTTACTCTCTTCTGATCCTTAGGTTACCAGGAACTACCATGAGGTGACTTGATTGTATGCAAACGACACACATTCGATTTCTTGTATCACTAATTAACTATTACAATTCAATAGCTGTGTCATACACTAGGACTTAGGCTTGCATCTTATCATCTAGTCCATAAGGCTAGTGCGGTATTACATTATGTCAATATTCACCTTTTTTAGTTGAGTTATTGCATAATGTCACCATCTTTTGCTGGATGGAGATTTTCTACCCCATTTGTGCTTCCAAACTGAGATCATGAGAGAGACAATCTATCACTTAATGCAACAACGAACAAGATTCAATGAGATACCGCAAGAGACACCATGTGGCCGAGTAGAGAGGATCTTCATCCTCATTCCAAAGTGGTTGACCAACTTCTCATGCTATAAGTTGCAGCACCTTAAAATTTTTACTTTCTGGAGAGTTTCGCTCATTTTAACATATTGCAGTTTTAACGCATGAGCTACAACATATTCTACTAACTCTTCCAAGTACGCAAGAAAAACTTTTAAGGTAGAAAGTTACAACCATCTAAAAATTTTTATACTGATTTTATAAATATAATAATCATAAATAACTTATAACTTGTCCAGTAATTTATTTAACAGAACTTTAGCTTCAGGTAAAGCTCAGTGGTTTCATTAAAACTTCAACCCTTTGCAAACCTCTACCTAAAATCCCAAGATGTTATTTAGAGGAAGCTTACAAGTATATAAGGCCAATCACAAACCCATATTTAAGCTATAACGTACATACATCAACAATTGCTCTTGTGCAAACTGGAAAGATAGAGGGATGATTACGTCCATGTAGAATAGAAGAACGATAAATAACAAGAATATATACAGATAATTAACTTACTAATCAGACATAAAATTGCTCAAAATTGTCATGTAGAAAGTGACCACGTATACATAAGTTCTATTGTAATCCCGTATACAGTCTGAAAATAACTTATTAAAGCTAATGCATCTGTAATGTATATAACAAAGATCTGTCTGGGGAAAATAACTTGTTAAAGCAAGTACATATTTAATATATGTAGAAAAGATTTGTCTAGAATAATTGACACGTGTTAGAGAGAGAGAGAGAGAGAGAGAGATTAGTGGTCCCTCGGAACTTTGCCGAAACATTCCCGTAAAAGATGTAATTTTTGCCATAAGAGTAATAATCTCAATTTCATTAAAGAAGTACCAATCCACATGCCCTAAAGGTAAAAACACACATGGCCGAGATTTGATTGGACATTCACGAGAAATCATGGTGTGTAAAGCCACGAAAACGTGGTCCCTGTTTCTAGGAAACGCTAAACCTAGTACAATGTCGGAGAGCTCTCCTAGGCCCGTATGACTTGCACAACTCACCATGTGTCCACTTCAGTTCCCAGCATCCAGCAGCATATCTTTGCCCTCGTCTTGATGTGTGTACATAAGTTAGAGAGAGAGAGAGAGAGAGAGAGAGAGAGAGAGAGAGAGAGAGAGAGATATGCAACTATTGCTCAGTCATGCAAATGAAATATTTTTTTCTCACCAACAAAGTTAATTTTTTTGGCAATTATAAATGAGATCAGGTGGTGATATTTGTACTCTTGTTGGTTTCTCACACTACTGCATTTGTTAACGGGCGTTGACAAATATTAGTATTTCGATCCACTCCTAGTTGATTGAAAAATAATTCTCTCAAATTCAATTTTCTGATCTAATCATAGTGCAATCTAGTAATTCCACATATAGTTTACAAATGAATACATTGAATTTCTAAATGCAGGCATGTGAAAGAACCAAAATTGAATGTGGCACTGGGGGTGAGCATGGCCTGCTGGGTAGGTTATGAATCTAGGCCCTAAAACCGATTCTGTCATAACTGGTTCCAATTTTTGGAACATGAAACCTACCTTATTTGTCATGGATCCTATTTTGGAAGCTACCTTGTTTTTCGATCTGATTCCAGGGTCTACCCGAGAACTTTTTTTTTTTTTAACTTCATTTTTTCTAGCAAAATAATATGAGTAACAATGAAACGATTCAAAATAAAAGACGAATAATAAAACTCATTATTCACCAAAAGCAACAATCCCTAATATAAACAATGGAAATTACAATCCACCAAATATAGAGGAAATGAGTCAATCGAGTTTAGGTATTTTAACAGTTGTTAAAAACCGATTCCAAAACCAATTTGATTTATAGGTACTTGGAATCAATAATCAGCTCGGTTCCAACAGGTTCCCAAAATTTAGGACCAATTCCCAGACCTATTTTTCAGATTGTCCGATCCAGTTGCACACCCCTATGTGGCACCATGATGAAACTTCTCAACCGTGTTGCCTAGAATATTTTAAGTTCAGTCAAATTTGTAGTGTCAGCATACAACACCCGGAGAACATTACATGATTCAACCTGTTTCCATTATTTTTCCCAACACATGTAGTCAGGCATTCAGGCAATTTTGTTAAATTGAAAACTACCTCAACCGGAATCCATTGACAAGCATGGGAAAACCTGAAATTTACCGTTAATTGTATTAAAAATCTTGCTCAATAACTATCCGATGACTCTACATATGCAATTAAGAGTCTTCCCTCCTTTTTTTGTTCTAACCATTCTCTTGAAGATTTGTATGTTGTTATAGTTTACACAATCGGTGACCGGCTTTTTCATCGCAGATGTTTTCATTTTGCTTCCTCTAATTTTAGTCTACGAGTTTTCAGAAAGGTAAAATGAAGGAAGATCTGAGAAGATCTACATTGAAATAGCTATCACAAAACTTACGCTACAAATCTTCTAATATGAAGATCGCTACGAAACAGTAGGAAAGATGAGAGATATTTGAGATTTATCTTATCTCTCCATATTTCTCTAAATCCCTCAAGAACGTGCCTAACAAAATCCACAGATGTCAACCATATCATTTCTGCAGAAATTTGAATAAACGGGAGAAAAAGAAAATTTCTAAGAGTTCATGAGGTTACATTTGATGTCTAAAGAGTCCAGAGTTACCTTTTGGAGAAAAAACTCTCAATACCCACAATCAAACTCTAAGTAGTCAGGTAAAATCAATGTTGGGTAATCTTTGTTTTCAGCTTGTGTACATTCATCAGCTTCTTCATTTGTGGATTTGAGAAAAGGAAAGGAAGTATCACCCTCCACCTGGCTCAGATGTGGAACTCTTGCCCTTGTCAATGAATTGGAACTCTAAAGGAGCAAGACTTTGGTGGGTTTCAACTTGCCTTACTCCTTGCTCTTCAATTCTGAAGTGTAGCTCTTCGTCATCCTTTTTGTCCCGCTTGAAGTAGCTAGGGTTTGATTGTTGTTGTTGTTGTTGTTGTTGTTGTTGTTGATCCTATTTCTCTCTCTTTCATCCTCTCTATATTTGTTCACGTACCTGACCATTGCCTCAGCATAGTTGTCAAACCCTAGATTGCTGAGAGCCCAACAGATGTCGTCCCCGTTCACTGTCTTGCGATTCTCCTTGTGACACCTTTCTGATGCCTCGCTCGTCACGAAGCTTATGAACTCCGTCGCGCACTCTTGGATGGTCTGCTTTGCTTCCTTGGAGATTTTGGCGCTTGGCGGCAGGATTTGCTTCATTATGCGGCCCACGTTCGCGATTGGTAATAATCTCTCTTGCTCCTCATCCATTCTCAGCTTCTTCTTGAAAAGTTGGATATGGTGAATCGCCGAGCTTGGAGCCTATATACACATTTCTGTATGTGTATTCGCCGCATGCAAGCGTATATCTCTCAGTCGACATAGATATAATCTATTAACTAGTTCTCTTCTCTTTCAACTTTTTGTTTTTTTGGCAAACAAAAGTTGAACACATAAGAATATAACAGGGCTAAGGAAGACTGAATCTTTACTTTTCTTTCTTTTTATTTTCATAATCTGAATCTATGCAAATAGCCTTTTACGAAGAAAACATCTTAGGCTTATAAATATGCGATTAACCTATTTCAACTTGCACTAAATTATGCCAATTGGAGTTTATTGAAAGTAAGGATACCTAGGACAAAGCATTTCATGGTAATAAACTAAACTAAAGATGAGAAACCAATTAGCGATATAAATAATGGATGACAATGCACCAAAGGAGGAACTAAATTATTAATGACAGCTCATCAAGGCAAAACTTTAATCATGAAACAATTTATTTAGTTAACAATTGAACTTCCATAAGGGAGATAAGGGAAAAGGTGTGGTAATGAAGATTGATCTCATGAGAGCTTATGTCATGGTAAATGGGATGCAATTCATGGGGTACTCAAAGGTACAAATACATCTGAATACTTGGTTGATATGATATCTAAATGCATCACTACACCAAGATTTTCAGTGAACTTCAATGGCGAACAGATTGGCTATTATAATAGTACGAATGGACTGCGCAAGGTGATCCTCTTTCTCTTGACCTCTTTGTCTTGGTTATGGAGCTTCTTAATAGGATTGTCAATGCGAAAGTTGTGAAAGATGCTACTTTTGCTTTCAAGTATCACTAGCGTTGTGAAACGCAACGAATTACCCACTTATGCTTTGCAACCAATCTATTCTTATTTGCTCATGGAGATATAGATTCTATCCTCTGCCTTGTAGATGCCCTTGCCGAATTTGCAGTTATGATAAAACTGCGATTCAACCCTAACAAACCCAAATCTTTTTTCTCTGGCATAAATGAAGATGAGAAGCTCCTTATACTAGACTACACACCTTTTGTCATAGGTACCCTCCCTATTAGATATTTGGGTGTTCCCCTTATTACAAGAAGAAGCACTCACACAGACCGTAAGAGTCTTACTGACAAGATCTTAAAAAAAAAAAATGAAAGCCAGGGGATGAAGCATATGAGTTATGCCGGGCATTTGTAGTTAACCAAATCAGTCCTCATTTCCATTTGCTCTCATTGGATGCAAATGTTTTTACTTCCAAAGCAAGCCATATACGAGGTTGAGAAGAGGCTTCATCAATTTCTGTGGGCAGGAAATATATTAAACCACGAATCGCACAAGGTGGCATGGCAAATAGTTTGCTCACCTAAAAAGGAAGGAGGATTATGATTGCTCGATTTGAACATATAGAATAAGGTACTGCTAGGTCGCATGTTTTGGAACCTCATCAATCGTCCATCCTCTTCTCTTTAGAGTATATGGGTTCACAACACCAAATGTAGAGGCACTCCAATTATGCAAATCAACATTAGGGGCAATATGGCTTGGAGTTGGCGATGTCTCCTTAAATTGCAACATGTTTTTACCTCAGTTATCCATAGCTCAAGGTATTGTTGCAAAGAAATCTATGATGAATTTAGACATGTGGGACAAGCTGTGGAATGATATCACCTAATTTGGACCAGCGGCATCAGCAAACACAATTTTATTGGCTAGCTTGTTTGCAGAATAGGTTATCGACAATAGAGATCGTTGGCCAATGAATGTCTTTTGTTGATAGGCAATGTAACTTTTACAGAGCCAGTATAGAAGACAATACACATTTATTCTTCTAGTGTGAGTGGACTAGTAGCATATAATGTAGTATCCTTGCACAACTTGGATTAGTGTCCTTTATGAGGATGAAATGAGGAACTTCAATGGATGATTAGGGCAACGGAGGAAAAGACTTGGCGGCAAAAACTCCTCA
>JAGVVM010021109.1:0-14682 GCA_019149425.1 Psidium friedrichsthalianum | reverse complement strand
TGAGGAGTTATGTGCCGGCCAAGTCCTTTTCCTCCGTTGCCCTAATCATCCATTGAAGTTCCTCATTTCATCCTCATAAAGGACACTAATCCCAAGTTGTGCAAGGATACTACATTATATGCTACTAGTCCACTCACACTAGAAGAATAAATGTGTATTGTCTTCTATACTGGCTCTGTAAAAAGTTACATTGCTATCACAAAGACTTCATTGGCCAACGATCTCTATTGTCGATAACCTATTTCTGCAAACAAGCTAGCCAATAAAATTGTGTTTGCTGATGCCGCTGGTCCAAATTAGGTGATATCATTCCACAGCTTGTCCCACATGTCTAAATTCATCATAGATTTCTTTGCAACAATACCTTGAGCTATGGATAACTGAGGTTAAAACATGTTGCAATTTAAGGAGACATCGCCAACTCCAAGCCATATTGCCCCTAATGTTTGATTTGCATAATTGGAGTGCCTCTACATTTGGTGTTGTGAACCCATATACTCTAAGAGAAGAGGATGGACGATTGATGAGGTTCCAAAACATGCGACCTAGCAGTACCTTATTCTATATGTTCAAATCGAGCAATCATAATCCTCCTTCCTTTTTAGGTGAGCAAACTATTTGCCATGCCACCTTGTGCGATTCGTGGTTTAATATATTTCCTGCCCACAGAAATTGATGAAGCTCTTCTCAACCTCGTATATGGCTTGCTTTGGAAGTAAAAACATTTGCATCCAATGAGAGCAAATGGAAATGAGGACTGATTTGGTTAACTACAAATGCCCGCATAACTCATATGCTTCATCCCCTGGCTTTCATTTTTTTTTTTAAGATCTTGTCAGTAAGACTCTTACGGTCTGTGTGAGTGCTTCTTCTTGTAATAAGGGGAACACCCAAATATCTAATAGGGGGGTACCTATGACAAAAGGTGTGTAGTCTAGTATAAGGAGCTTCTCATCTTCATTTATGCCAGAGAAAAAAGATTTGGGTTTGTTAGGTTGAATCGCAGTTTTATCATAACTGCAAATTCGGCAAGGGCATCTACAAGGCAGAGGATAGAATCTATATCTCCATGAGCAAATAAGAATAGATTGGTTGCAAAGCATAAGTGGTAATTCGTTGCGTTTCACAACGCTAGTGATACTTGAAAGCAAAAGTAGCATCTTTCACAACTTTCGCATTGACAATCTATTAAGAAGCTCCTAACCAAGACAAAGAGGTCAAGAGAAGAGGATCACCTTGCGCAGTCCATTCGTACTATTATAATAGCCAATCTGTTCGCCATTGAAGTTCACTGAAAATCTTGGTGTAGTGATGCATTTAGATATCATATCAACCAAGTATTCAGATGTATTTGTACCTTTGAGTACCCCATGAATTGCATCCCATTTTACCATGACATAAGCTCTCATGAGATCAATCTTCATTACCACACCTTTTCCCTTATCTCCCTTATGGAAGTTCAATTGTTAACTAAATAAATTGTTTCATGATTAAAGTTTTGCCTTGATGAGCTGTCATTAATAATTTAGTTCCTCCTTTGGTGCATTGTCATCCATTATTTATATCGCTAATTGGTTTCTCATCTTTAGTTTAGTTTATTACCATGAAATGCTTTGTCCTAGGTATCCTTACTTTCAATAAACTCCAATTGGCATAATTTAGTGCAAGTTGAAATAGGTTAATCGCATATTTATAAGCCTAAGATGTTTTCTTCGTAAAAGGCTATTTGCATAGATTCAGATTATGAAAATAAAAAAGAAAGAAAAGTAAAGATTCAGTCTTCCTTAGCCCTGTTATATTCTTATGTGTTCAACTTTTGTTTGCCAAAAAACAAAAAGTTGAAAGAGAAGAGAACTAGTTAATAGATTATATCTATGTCGACTGAGAGATATACGCTTGCATGCGGCGAATACACATACAGAAATGTGTATATAGGCTCCAAGCTCGGCGATTCACCATATCCAACTTTTCAAGAAGAAGCTGAGAATGGATGAGGAGCAAGAGAGATTATTACCAATCGCGAACGTGGGCCGCATAATGAAGCAAATCCTGCCGCCAAGCGCCAAAATCTCCAAGGAAGCAAAGCAGACCATCCAAGAGTGCGCGACGGAGTTCATAAGCTTCGTGACGAGCGAGGCATCAGAAAGGTGTCACAAGGAGAATCGCAAGACAGTGAACGGGGACGACATCTGTTGGGCTCTCAGCAATCTAGGGTTTGACAACTATGCTGAGGCAATGGTCAGGTACGTGAACAAATATAGAGAGGATGAAAGAGAGAGAAATAGGATCAACAACAACAACAACAACAACAACAACAACAACAATCAAACCCTAGCTACTTCAAGCGGGACAAAAAGGATGACGAAGAGCTACACTTCAGAATTGAAGAGCAAGGAGTAAGGCAAGTTGAAACCCACCAAAGTCTTGCTCCTTTAGAGTTCCAATTCATTGACAAGGGCAAGAGTTCCACATCTGAGCCAGGTGGAGGGTGATACTTCCTTTCCTTTTCTCAAATCCACAAATGAAGAAGCTGATGAATGTACACAAGCTGAAAACAAAGATTACCCAACATTGATTTTACCTGACTACTTAGAGTTTGATTGTGGGTATTGAGAGTTTTTTCTCCAAAAGGTAACTCTGGACTCTTTAGACATCAAATGTAACCTCATGAACTCTTAGAAATTTTCTTTTTCTCCCGTTTATTCAAATTTCTGCAGAAATGATATGGTTGACATCTGTGGATTTTGTTAGGCACGTTCTTGAGGGATTTAGAGAAATATGGAGAGATAAGATAAATCTCAAATATCTCTCATCTTTCCTACTGTTTCGTAGCGATCTTCATATTAGAAGATTTGTAGCGTAAGTTTTGTGATAGCTATTTCAATGTAGATCTTCTCAGATCTTCCTTCATTTTACCTTTCTGAAAACTCGGTAGACTAAAATTAGAGGAAGCAAAATGAAAACATCTGCGATGAAAAAGCCGGTCACCGATTGTGTAAACTATAACAACATACAAATCTTCAAGAGAATGGTTAGAACAAAAAAAGGAGGGAAGACTCTTAATTGCATATGTAGAGTCATCGGATAGTTATTGAGCAAGATTTTTAATACAATTAACGGTAAATTTCAGGTTTTCCCATGCTTGTCAATGGATTCCGGTTGAGGTAGTTTTCAATTTAACAAAATTGCCTGAATGCCTGACTACATGTGTTGGGAAAAATAATGGAAACAGGTTGAATCATGTAATGTTCTCCGGGTGTTGTATGCTGACACTACAAATTTGACTGAACTTAAAATATTCTAGGCAACACGGTTGAGAAGTTTCATCATGGTGCCACATAGGGGTGTGCAACTGGATCGGACAATCTGAAAAATAGGTCTGGGAATTGGTCCTAAATTTTGGGAACCTGTTGGAACCGAGCTGATTATTGATTCCAAGTACCTATAAATCAAATTGGTTTTGGAATCGGTTTTTAACAACTGTTAAAATACCTAAACTCGATTGACTCATTTCCTCTATATTTGGTGGATTGTAATTTCCATTGTTTATATTAGGGATTGTTGCTTTTGGTGAATAATGAGTTTTATTATTCGTCTTTTATTTTGAATCGTTTCATTGTTACTCATATTATTTTGCTAGAAAAAATGAAGTTAAAAAAAAAAAAGTTCTCGGGTAGACCCTGGAATCAGATCGAAAAACAAGGTAGCTTCCAAAATAGGATCCATGACAAATAAGGTAGGTTTCATGTTCCAAAAATTTGGAACCAGTTATGACAGAATCGGTTTTAGGGCCTAGATTCATAACCTACCCAGCAGGCCATGCTCACCCCCAGTGCCACATTCAATTTTGGTTCTTTCACATGCCTGCATTTAGAAATTCAATGTATTCATTTGTAAACTATATGTGGAATTACTAGATTGCACTATGATTAGATCAGAAAATTGAATTTGAGAGAATTATTTTTCAATCAACTAGGAGTGGATCGAAATACTAATATTTGTCAACGCCCGTTAACAAATGCAGTAGTGTGAGAAACCAACAAGAGTACAAATATCACCACCTGATCTCATTTATAATTGCCAAAAAAATTAACTTTGTTGGTGAGAAAAAAATATTTCATTTGCATGACTGAGCAATAGTTGCATATCTCTCTCTCTCTCTCTCTCTCTCTCTCTCTCTCTCTCTCTCTCTCTCTAACTTATGTACACACATCAAGACGAGGGCAAAGATATGCTGCTGGATGCTGGGAACTGAAGTGGACACATGGTGAGTTGTGCAAGTCATACGGGCCTAGGAGAGCTCTCCGACATTGTACTAGGTTTAGCGTTTCCTAGAAACAGGGACCACGTTTTCGTGGCTTTACACACCATGATTTCTCGTGAATGTCCAATCAAATCTCGGCCATGTGTGTTTTTACCTTTAGGGCATGTGGATTGGTACTTCTTTAATGAAATTGAGATTATTACTCTTATGGCAAAAATTACATCTTTTACGGGAATGTTTCGGCAAAGTTCCGAGGGACCACTAATCTCTCTCTCTCTCTCTCTCTCTCTAACACGTGTCAATTATTCTAGACAAATCTTTTCTACATATATTAAATATGTACTTGCTTTAACAAGTTATTTTCCCCCAGACAGATCTTTGTTATATACATTACAGATGCATTAGCTTTAATAAGTTATTTTCAGACTGTATACGGGATTACAATAGAACTTATGTATACGTGGTCACTTTCTACATGACAATTTTGAGCAATTTTATGTCTGATTAGTAAGTTAATTATCTGTATATATTCTTGTTATTTATCGTTCTTCTATTCTACATGGACGTAATCATCCCTCTATCTTTCCAGTTTGCACAAGAGCAATTGTTGATGTATGTACGTTATAGCTTAAATATGGGTTTGTGATTGGCCTTATATACTTGTAAGCTTCCTCTAAATAACATCTTGGGATTTTAGGTAGAGGTTTGCAAAGGGTTGAAGTTTTAATGAAACCACTGAGCTTTACCTGAAGCTAAAGTTCTGTTAAATAAATTACTGGACAAGTTATAAGTTATTTATGATTATTATATTTATAAAATCAGTATAAAAATTTTTAGATGGTTGTAACTTTCTACCTTAAAAGTTTTTCTTGCGTACTTGGAAGAGTTAGTAGAATATGTTGTAGCTCATGCGTTAAAACTGCAATATGTTAAAAATGAGCGAAACTCTCCAGAAAGTAAAAATTTTAAGGTGCTGCAACTTATAGCATGAGAAGTTGGTCAACCACTTTGGAATGAGGATGAAGATCCTCTCTACTCGGCCACATGGTGTCTCTTGCGGTATCTCATTGAATCTTGTTCGTTGTTGCATTAAGTGATAGATTGTCTCTCTCATGATCTCAGTTTGGAAGCACAAATGGGGTAGAAAATCTCCATCCAGCAAAAGATGGTGACATTATGCAATAACTCAACTAAAAAGGTGAATATTGACATAATGTAATACCGCACTAGCCTTATGGACTAGATGATAAGATGCAAGCCTAAGTCCTAGTGTATGACACAGCTATTGAATTGTAATAGTTAATTAGTGATACAAGAAATCGAATGTGTGTCGTTTGCATACAATCAAGTCACCTCATGGTAGTTCCTGGTAACCTAAGGATCAGAAGAGAGTAAGTGCGTCATTAAAGTTGGGAATACTTAGGATCCCGACATCGCTTAAACCTTTCTCCAGAATAGGAAAACCATGAATATTGATTGTGTATTGAGACCGTGGCTTTAAGTGGAGAAAGGAAAAAATAGAACCCATGACATAACAAAAACGGTAAATGATTGACAAGAAAATATCAATTCGCAAAAATACACTCAAGCATACAATTGCTCACACGCGAAATTCTAGAGAAATCTCTCTCAATGTTGTTAATATATGTGTCGAGTTTGTGCCCGTGAACGAAACCGACTGAATCAAAATATGTCGAAGTCTGGTCCATATTGCAGAGACCTTGATTCCTACTCCGGCTATGGTAAAAGCAAAACAAGGGAAATCCTTGTTGGATTAGGAGTCTTTGGCCTTAATTGCAAAGTCCAATCCAACTAGGGCTTTTCATTAGATTTTATTCGAACTTTCGTATACCCACATCGGAGTTTGAGTAGGTTTCTTGCTTTGAGTCGGCTAAAAGGGTTTCCTATTTTGGATCGACATATACATAACTACTTAAAAGGTAGATGTTGGTTTTTTTCCAATTATAGAGCAAATGAGCTTACCTCCTGAAGAAGTTGCAAGTGTTTTGCAGCCAATGAATCTTGTGGCACGACTTCATAAGGTATTATAAGGGCTAAACACTGTGATTTAATGAGTGTAATTGTGGGTTGAAAAATAATGAGAGTGCTTGAGTGACTTAGGTATAGTTGAATATTTGTTGTATCGCTTGATTTATAGTAGAAATCTGCATTGCTTTCTTATGGAGTAGGTCAAACTGACTAAACTATCTAAATGTATTGTTCAATTATTTGCCTATTCTATTTTTTTTTTATTGTTCGACCACTTGTTTTATTGAACAATTGGTATTGGATCCAAGCTCGGTTGACTTGAAGTGAATCCATGTTGGTAGAAAAAGGAAAAGTGAAACTCAACAGATTTAATGAGAACGATTTTGATTTTCAGAAAATGCAAATTGAAGATTATCTATATCAAAAGAATATGCACTTAGCCTAATCTAGGAATAAGCTAGTGTTGATGAAGCAATTTGAATAAGTTTGTTGAATAGACAGACATTGGGTGTTATTCGAATAACATTGGCTCGTAATGTCGTGTGTAATATCCTGAAGGAGACTACTGTAGAACTGATGAATGCCTGGTCAAACATGTACAAGAAGCTGTCTACTATCAACAAGCTCTACTTGACGCGAAGTCTATTTCGCTTAAAGATTGACGAAGGTGTGTTGGTTGCTAATCATATCAATAAATTCAATATAGTCGTGAGTCAATCAAGTGCGCACGGGATTGACTTGGTGATGAGATGCATGCTTTGATTCTGTTATGATAGTGTCTGGGATAGTGGTAAATATATCTTGTGTGTCATTGAGGACTCATTGTATGATGGATAAGTTTATGGATTTAGTTGTTCACTACACCAAACATGAATTGACTTACTACAATGTCTTTGGGGATCAATGTCAAAGCTGGAAGGCTTTATCTACTCCACATAATAGTAAAATTTTCCACTATGCATCCCGCGTCTCTGCCACGAAATCTGACGTCTCCATTTGAAGCTTATACAAGCCATTTCACTTGGTTCCTCTCACTATTAGAGGACATCTCGAAAGACCTTCAAAACTTCATTGACACCTAGCTAAATCTATGGCACTTAAAAAAAATTAAGTTTTCTTTCAATCCTAGAACATGCCTTACTCCAGTCAATGTTATCACGATACCATAATGCTTATTAATTCTAACATCACAAGCACCCATAATATTGTACTTAGTGTTATTCCCCAAGAGAAGGTAATGCATTTCCTTGTCTCCGAATCAACTAAACTACACTTTACTGCTATCTATCCACCAATAAGTAGTAAGTCAATTCATGTTTGGTGTAGTGAACAACTAAATCCATAACTTATCCATCATACAATGAGTCCTCAATGACACACAAGATATATTTACCACTATCCCAGACACTATCATAACAGAATCAAAGCATGCATCTCATCACCAAGTCAATCCCGTGCGCACTTGATTGACTCACGACTATATTGAATTTATTGATATGATTAGCAACCAACACACCTTCGTCAATCTTTAAGCGAAATAGACTTCGCGTCAAGTAGAGCTTGTTGATAGTAGACAGCTTCTTGTACATGTTTGACCAGGCATTCATCAGTTCTACAGTAGTCTCCTTCAGGATATTACACACGACATTACGAGCCAATGTTATTCGAATAACACCCAATGTCTGTCTATTCAACAAACTTATTCAAATTGCTTCATCAACACTAGCTTATTCCTAGATTAGGCTAAGTGCATATTCTTTTGATATAGATAATCTTCAATTTGCATTTTCTGAAAATCAAAATCGTTCTCATTAAATCTGTTGAGTTTCACTTTTCCTTTTTCTACCAACATGGATTCACTTCAAGTCAACCGAGCTTGGATCCAATACCAATTGTTCAATAAAACAAGTGGTCGAACAATAAAAAAAAAATAGAATAGGCAAATAATTGAACAATACATTTAGATAGTTTAGTCAGTTTGACCTACTCCATAAGAAAGCAATGCAGATTTCTACTATAAATCAAGCGATACAACAAATATTCAACTATACCTAAGTCACTCAAGCACTCTCATTATTTTTCAACCCACAATTACACTCATTAAATCACAGTGTTTAGCCCTTATAATACCTTATGAAGTCGTGCCACAAGATTCATTGGCTGCAAAACACTTGCAACTTCTTCAGGAGGTAAGCTCATTTGCTCTATAATTGGAAAAAAACCAACATCTACCTTTTAAGTAGTTATGTATATGTCGATCCAAAATAGGAAACCCTTTTAGCCGACTCAAAGCAAGAAAACCTACTCAAACTCCGATGTGGGTATACGAAAGTTCGAATAAAATCTAATGAAAAGCCCTAGTTGGATTGGACTTTGCAATTAAGGCCAAAGACTCCTAATCCAACAAGGATTTCCCTTGTTTTGCTTTTACCATAGCCGGAGTAGGAATCAAGGTCTCTGCAATATGGACCAGACTTCGACATATTTTGATTCAGTCGGTTTCGTTCACGGGCACAAACTCGACACATATATTAACAACATTGAGAGAGATTTCTCTAGAATTTCGCGTGTGAGCAATTGTATGCTTGAGTGTATTTTTGCGAATTGATATTTTCTTGTCAATCATTTACCGTTTTTGTTATGTCATGGGTTCTATTTTTCCTTTCTCCACTTAAAGCCACGGTCTCAATACACAATCAATATTCATGGTTTTCCTATTCTGGAGAAAGGTTTAAGCGATGTCGGGATCCTAAGTATTCCCAACTTTAATGACGCACTTACTCTCTTCTGATCCTTAGGTTACCAGGAACTACCATGAGGTGACTTGATTGTATGCAAACGACACACATTCGATTTCTTGTATCACTAATTAACTATTACAATTCAATAGCTGTGTCATACACTAGGACTTAGGCTTGCATCTTATCATCTAGTCCATAAGGCTAGTGCGGTATTACATTATGTCAATATTCACCTTTTTTAGTTGAGTTATTGCATAATGTCACCATCTTTTGCTGGATGGAGATTTTCTACCCCATTTGTGCTTCCAAACTGAGATCATGAGAGAGACAATCTATCACTTAATGCAACAACGAACAAGATTCAATGAGATACCGCAAGAGACACCATGTGGCCGAGTAGAGAGGATCTTCATCCTCATTCCAAAGTGGTTGACCAACTTCTCATGCTATAAGTTGCAGCACCTTAAAATTTTTACTTTCTGGAGAGTTTCGCTCATTTTTAACATATTGCAGTTTTAACGCATGAGCTACAACATATTCTACTAACTCTTCCAAGTACGCAAGAAAAACTTTTAAGGTAGAAAGTTACAACCATCTAAAAATTTTTATACTGATTTTATAAATATAATAATCATAAATAACTTATAACTTGTCCAGTAATTTATTTAACAGAACTTTAGCTTCAGGTAAAGCTCAGTGGTTTCATTAAAACTTCAACCCTTTGCAAACCTCTACCTAAAATCCCAAGATGTTATTTAGAGGAAGCTTACAAGTATATAAGGCCAATCACAAACCCATATTTAAGCTATAACGTACATACATCAACAATTGCTCTTGTGCAAACTGGAAAGATAGAGGGATGATTACGTCCATGTAGAATAGAAGAACGATAAATAACAAGAATATATACAGATAATTAACTTACTAATCAGACATAAAATTGCTCAAAATTGTCATGTAGAAAGTGACCACGTATACATAAGTTCTATTGTAATCCCGTATACAGTCTGAAAATAACTTATTAAAGCTAATGCATCTGTAATGTATATAACAAAGATCTGTCTGGGGGAAAATAACTTGTTAAAGCAAGTACATATTTAATATATGTAGAAAAGATTTGTCTAGAATAATTGACACGTGTTAGAGAGAGAGAGAGAGAGAGAGAGATTAGTGGTCCCTCGGAACTTTGCCGAAACATTCCCGTAAAAGATGTAATTTTTGCCATAAGAGTAATAATCTCAATTTCATTAAAGAAGTACCAATCCACATGCCCTAAAGGTAAAAACACACATGGCCGAGATTTGATTGGACATTCACGAGAAATCATGGTGTGTAAAGCCACGAAAACGTGGTCCCTGTTTCTAGGAAACGCTAAACCTAGTACAATGTCGGAGAGCTCTCCTAGGCCCGTATGACTTGCACAACTCACCATGTGTCCACTTCAGTTCCCAGCATCCAGCAGCATATCTTTGCCCTCGTCTTGATGTGTGTACATAAGTTAGAGAGAGAGAGAGAGAGAGAGAGAGAGAGAGAGAGAGAGAGAGAGAGAGAGAGATATGCAACTATTGCTCAGTCATGCAAATGAAATATTTTTTTCTCACCAACAAAGTTAATTTTTTTGGCAATTATAAATGAGATCAGGTGGTGATATTTGTACTCTTGTTGGTTTCTCACACTACTGCATTTGTTAACGGGCGTTGACAAATATTAGTATTTCGATCCACTCCTAGTTGATTGAAAAATAATTCTCTCAAATTCAATTTTCTGATCTAATCATAGTGCAATCTAGTAATTCCACATATAGTTTACAAATGAATACATTGAATTTCTAAATGCAGGCATGTGAAAGAACCAAAATTGAATGTGGCACTGGGGGTGAGCATGGCCTGCTGGGTAGGTTATGAATCTAGGCCCTAAAACCGATTCTGTCATAACTGGTTCCAAATTTTTGGAACATGAAACCTACCTTATTTGTCATGGATCCTATTTTGGAAGCTACCTTGTTTTTCGATCTGATTCCAGGGTCTACCCGAGAACTTTTTTTTTTTTTAACTTCATTTTTTCTAGCAAAATAATATGAGTAACAATGAAACGATTCAAAATAAAAGACGAATAATAAAACTCATTATTCACCAAAAGCAACAATCCCTAATATAAACAATGGAAATTACAATCCACCAAATATAGAGGAAATGAGTCAATCGAGTTTAGGTATTTTAACAGTTGTTAAAAACCGATTCCAAAACCAATTTGATTTATAGGTACTTGGAATCAATAATCAGCTCGGTTCCAACAGGTTCCCAAAATTTAGGACCAATTCCCAGACCTATTTTTCAGATTGTCCGATCCAGTTGCACACCCCTATGTGGCACCATGATGAAACTTCTCAACCGTGTTGCCTAGAATATTTTAAGTTCAGTCAAATTTGTAGTGTCAGCATACAACACCCGGAGAACATTACATGATTCAACCTGTTTCCATTATTTTTCCCAACACATGTAGTCAGGCATTCAGGCAATTTTGTTAAATTGAAAACTACCTCAACCGGAATCCATTGACAAGCATGGGAAAACCTGAAATTTACCGTTAATTGTATTAAAAATCTTGCTCAATAACTATCCGATGACTCTACATATGCAATTAAGAGTCTTCCCTCCTTTTTTTGTTCTAACCATTCTCTTGAAGATTTGTATGTTGTTATAGTTTACACAATCGGTGACCGGCTTTTTCATCGCAGATGTTTTCATTTTGCTTCCTCTAATTTTAGTCTACCGAGTTTTCAGAAAGGTAAAATGAAGGAAGATCTGAGAAGATCTACATTGAAATAGCTATCACAAAACTTACGCTACAAATCTTCTAATATGAAGATCGCTACGAAACAGTAGGAAAGATGAGAGATATTTGAGATTTATCTTATCTCTCCATATTTCTCTAAATCCCTCAAGAACGTGCCTAACAAAATCCACAGATGTCAACCATATCATTTCTGCAGAAATTTGAATAAACGGGAGAAAAAGAAAATTTCTAAGAGTTCATGAGGTTACATTTGATGTCTAAAGAGTCCAGAGTTACCTTTTGGAGAAAAAACTCTCAATACCCACAATCAAACTCTAAGTAGTCAGGTAAAATCAATGTTGGGTAATCTTTGTTTTCAGCTTGTGTACATTCATCAGCTTCTTCATTTGTGGATTTGAGAAAAGGAAAGGAAGTATCACCCTCCACCTGGCTCAGATGTGGAACTCTTGCCCTTGTCAATGAATTGGAACTCTAAAGGAGCAAGACTTTGGTGGGTTTCAACTTGCCTTACTCCTTGCTCTTCAATTCTGAAGTGTAGCTCTTCGTCATCCTTTTTGTCCCCGCTTGAAGTAGCTAGGGTTTGATTGTTGTTGTTGTTGTTGATCCTATTTCTCTCTCTTTCATCCTCTCTATATTTGTTCACGTACCTGACCATTGCCTCAGCATAGTTGTCAAACCCTAGATTGCTGAGAGCCCAACAGATGTCGTCCCCGTTCACTGTCTTGCGATTCTCCTTGTGACACCTTTCTGATGCCTCGCTCGTCACGAAGCTTATGAACTCCGTCGCGCACTCTTGGATGGTCTGCTTTGCTTCCTTGGAGATTTTGGCGCTTGGCGGCAGGATTTGCTTCATTATGCGGCCCACGTTCGCGATTGGTAATAATCTCTCTTGCTCCTCATCCATTCTCAGCTTCTTCTTGAAAAGTTGGATATGGTGAATCGCCGAGCTTGGAGCCTATATACACATTTCTGTATGTGTATTCGCCGCATGCAAGCGTATATCTCTCAGTCGACATAGATATAATCTATTAACTAGTTCTCTTCTCTTTCAACTTTTTGTTTTTTGGCAAACAAAAGTTGAACACATAAGAATATAACAGGGCTAAGGAAGACTGAATCTTTACTTTTCTTTCTTTTTTATTTTCATAATCTGAATCTATGCAAATAGCCTTTTACGAAGAAAACATCTTAGGCTTATAAATATGCGATTAACCTATTTCAACTTGCACTAAATTATGCCAATTGGAGTTTATTGAAAGTAAGGATACCTAGGACAAAGCATTTCATGGTAATAAACTAAACTAAAGATGAGAAACCAATTAGCGATATAAATAATGGATGACAATGCACCAAAGGAGGAACTAAATTATTAATGACAGCTCATCAAGGCAAAACTTTAATCATGAAACAATTTATTTAGTTAACAATTGAACTTCCATAAGGGAGATAAGGGAAAAGGTGTGGTAATGAAGATTGATCTCATGAGAGCTTATGTCATGGTAAAATGGGATGCAATTCATGGGGTACTCAAAGGTACAAATACATCTGAATACTTGGTTGATATGATATCTAAATGCATCACTACACCAAGATTTTCAGTGAACTTCAATGGCGAACAGATTGGCTATTATAATAGTACGAATGGACTGCGCAAGGTGATCCTCTTTCTCTTGACCTCTTTGTCTTGGTTATGGAGCTTCTTAATAGGATTGTCAATGCGAAAGTTGTGAAAGATGCTACTTTTGCTTTCAAGTATCACTAGCGTTGTGAAACGCAACGAATTACCCACTTATGCTTTGCAACCAATCTATTCTTATTTGCTCATGGAGATATAGATTCTATCCTCTGCCTTGTAGATGCCCTTGCCGAATTTGCAGTTATGATAAAACTGCGATTCAACCCTAACAAACCCAAATCTTTTTTCTCTGGCATAAATGAAGATGAGAAGCTCCTTATACTAGACTACACACCTTTTGTCATAGGTACCCTCCCTATTAGATATTTGGGTGTTCCCCTTATTACAAGAAGAAGCACTCACACAGACCGTAAGAGTCTTACTGACAAGATCTTAAAAAAAAAAATGAAAGCCAGGGGATGAAGCATATGAGTTATGCGGGCATTTGTAGTTAACCAAATCAGTCCTCATTTCCATTTGCTCTCATTGGATGCAAATGTTTTTACTTCCAAAGCAAGCCATATACGAGGTTGAGAAGAGGCTTCATCAATTTCTGTGGGCAGGAAATATATTAAACCACGAATCGCACAAGGTGGCATGGCAAATAGTTTGCTCACCTAAAAAGGAAGGAGGATTATGATTGCTCGATTTGAACATATAGAATAAGGTACTGCTAGGTCGCATGTTTTGGAACCTCATCAATCGTCCATCCTCTTCTCTTTAGAGTATATGGGTTCACAACACCAAATGTAGAGGCACTCCAATTATGCAAATCAACATTAGGGGCAATATGGCTTGGAGTTGGCGATGTCTCCTTAAATTGCAACATGTTTTAACCTCAGTTATCCATAGCTCAAGGTATTGTTGCAAAGAAATCTATGATGAATTTAGACATGTGGGACAAGCTGTGGAATGATATCACCTAATTTGGACCAGCGGCATCAGCAAACACAATTTTATTGGCTAGCTTGTTTGCAGAATAGGTTATCGACAATAGAGATCGTTGGCCAATGAATGTCTTTTGTTGATAGGCAATGTAACTTTTACAGAGCCAGTATAGAAGACAATACACATTTATTCTTCTAGTGTGAGTGGACTAGTAGCATATAATGTAGTATCCTTGCACAACTTGGATTAGTTCCTTTATGAGGATGAAATGAGGAACTTCAATGGATGATTAGGGCAACGGAGGAAAGACTTGGCGGCAAAACTCCTCC
>JAGVVM010021108.1:0-11147 GCA_019149425.1 Psidium friedrichsthalianum | reverse complement strand
TCAATTGCTCTTGTGCAAACTGGAAAGATAGAGGATGATTACGTCCATGTAGAATAGAAGAACGATAAATAACAAGAATATATACAGATAATTAACTTACTAATCAGACATAAAATTGCTCAAAATTGTCATGTAGAAAGTGACCACGTATACATAAGTTCTATTGTAATCCCGTAATACAGTCTGAAAATAACTTATTAAAGCTAATGCATCTGTAATGTAATATAACAAAGATCTGTCTGGGGAAAAATAACTTGTTAAAGCAAGTACATATTTAATATATGTAGAAAAGATTTGTCTAGAATAATTGACACGTGTTAGAGAGAGAGAGAGAAGAGAGAGAGATTAGTGGTCCCTCGGAACTTTTGCCGAAACATTCCCGTAAAAGATGTAATTTTTGCCATAAGAGTAATAATCTCAATTTCATTAAAGAAGTACCAATCCACATGCCCTAAAAGGTAAAAACACACATGGCCGAGATTTGATTGGACATTCACGAGAAATCATGGTGTGTAAAGCCACGAAAACGTGGTCCCTGTTTCTAGGAAACGCTAAACCTAGTACAATGTCGGAGAGCTCTCCTAGGCCCGTATGACTTGCACAACTCACCATGTGTCCACTTCAGTTCCCAGCATCCAGCAGCATATCTTTGCCCTCGTTCTTGATGTGTGTACATAAGTTAGAGAGAGAGAGAGACGAGAAGAGAGAGAGAGAGAGAGAGAGAGAGAGAGAGATATGCAACTATTGCTCAGTCATGCAAATGAAATATTTTTTTCTCACCAACAAAGTTAATTTTTTGGCAATTATAAATGAGATCAGGTGGTGATATTTGTACTCTTGTTGGTTTCTCACACTACTGCATTTGTTAACGGGCGTTGACAAATATTAGTATTTCGATCCACTCCTAGTTGATTGAAAAATAATTCTCTCAAATTCAATTTTCTGATCTAATCATAGTGCAATCTAGTAATTCCACATATAGTTTACAAATGAAATACATTGAATTTCTAAATGCAGGCATGTGAAAGAACCAAAATTGAATGTGGCACTGGGGGTGAGCATGGCCTGCTGGGTAGGTTATGAATCTAGGCCCTAAAACCGATTCTGTCATAACTGGTTCCAAATTTTTGGAACATGAAACCTACCTTATTTGTCATGGATCCTATTTTGGAAGCTACCTTGTTTTTCGATCTGATTCCAGGGTCTACCCGAGAACTTTTTTTTTTTTTAACTTCATTTTTTCTAGCAAAATAATATGAGTAAAACAATGAAACGATTCAAAATAAAAGACGAATAATAAAACTCATTATTCACCAAAGCAACAATCCCTAATATAAACAATGGAAATTACAATCCACCCAAATATAGAGGAAATGAGTCAATCGAGTTTAGGTATTTTAACAGTTGTTTAAAAACCGATTCCAAAACCAATTTGATTTATAGGTACTTGGAATCAATAATCAGCTCGGTTCCAACAGGTTCCCAAAATTTAGGACCAATTCCCAGACCTATTTTTCAGATTGTCCGATCCAGTTGCACACCCCTATGTGGCACCATGATGAAACTTCTCAACCGTGTTGCCTAGAATATTTTAAGTTCAGTCAAATTTGTAGTGTCAGCATACAACACCCGGAGAACATTACATGATTCAACCTGTTTCCATTATTTTTCCCAACACATGTAGTCAGGCATTCAGGCAATTTGTTAAATTGAAAACTACCTCAACCGGAATCCATTGACAAGCATGGGAAAACCTGAAATTTACCGTTAATTGTATTAAAAATCTTGCTCAATAACTATCCGATGACTCTACATATGCAATTAAGAGTCTTCCCTCCTTTTTTTTGTTCTAAACCATTCTCTTGAAGATTTGTATGTTGTTATAGTTTACACAATCGGTGACCGGCTTTTTCATCGCAGATGTTTTCATTTTGCTTCCTCTAATTTTAGTCTACCGAGTTTTTCAGAAAGGTAAAATGAAGGAAGATCTGAGAAGATCTACATTGAAATAGCTATCACAAAAACTTACGCTACAAATCTTCTAATATGAAGATCGCTACGAAACAGTAGGAAAGATGAGAGATATTTGAGATTTATCTTATCTCTCCATATTTCTCTAAATCCCTCAAGAACGTGCCTAACAAAATCCACAGATGTCAACCATATCATTTCTGCAGAAATTTGAATAAACGGGAGAAAAAGAAAATTTCTAAGAGTTCATGAGGTTACATTTGATGTCTAAAGAGTCCAGAGTTACCTTTTGGAGAAAAAACTCTCAATACCCACAATCAAACTCTAAGTAGTCAGGTAAAATCAATGTTGGGTAATCTTTGTTTTCAGCTTGTGTACATTCATCAGCTTCTTCATTTGTGGATTTGAGAAAAGGAAAGGAAGTATCACCCTCCACCTGGCTCAGATGTGGAACTCTTGCCCTTGTCAATGAATTGGAACTCTAAAGGAGCAAGACTTTGTGGGTTTCAACTTGCCTTACTCCTTGCTCTTCAATTCTGAAGTGAGCTCTTCGTCATCCTTTTTGTCCCCGCTTGAAGTAGCTAGGGTTTGATTGTTGTTGTTGTTGTTGTTGTTGTTGTTGTTGTTGATCCTATTTCTCTCTCTTTCATCCTCTCTATATTTGTTCACGTACCTGACCATTGCCTCAGCATAGTTGTCAAACCCTAGATTGCTGAGAGCCCAACAGATGTCGTCCCCGTTCACTGTCTTGCGATTCTCCTTGTGACACCTTTCTGATGCCTCGCTCGTCACGAAGCTTATGAACTCCGTCGCGCACTCTTGGATGGTCTGCTTTGCTTCCTTGGAGATTTTGGCGCTTGGCGGCAGGATTTGCTTCATTATGCGGCCCACGTTCGCGATTGGTAATAATCTCTCTTGCTCCTCATCCATTCTCAGCTTCTTCTTGAAAAGTTGGATATGTGAATCGCCGAGCTTGGAGCCTATATACACATTTCTGTATGTGTATTCGCCGCATGCAAGCGTATATCTCTCAGTCGACATAGATATAATCTATTAACTAGTTCTCTTCTCTTTCAACTTTTTGGTTTTTTGGCAAACAAAAGTTGAACACATAAGAATATAACAGGGCTAAGGAAGACTGAATCTTTACTTTTCTTTCTTTTTATTTTCATAATCTGAATCTATGCAAATAGCCTTTTACGAAGAAAACATCTTAGGCTTATAAATATGCGATTAACCTATTTCAACTTGCACTAAATTATGCCAATTGGAGTTTATTGAAAGTAAGGATACCTAGGACAAAGCATTTCATGGTAATAAACTAAACTAAAGATGAGAAACCAATTAGCGATATAAATAATGGATGACAATGCACCAAAGGAGGAAACTAAATTATTAATGACAGCTCATCAAGGCAAAACTTTAATCATGAAACAATTTATTTAGTTAACAATTGAACTTTCCATAAGGGAGATAAAGGGAAAAGGTGTGGTAATGAAGATTGATCTCATGAGAGCTTATGTCATGGTTAAATGGGATGCAATTCATGGGGGTACTCAAAGGTACAAATACATCTGAATACTTGGTTGATATGATATCTAAATGCATCACTACACCAAGATTTTCAGTGAACTTCAATGGCGAACAGATTGGCTTATTATAATAGTACGAATGGACTGCGCAAGGTGATCCTCTTTCTCTTGACCTCTTTGTCTTTGGTTATGGAGCTTCTTAATAGGATTGTCAATGCGAAAGTTGTGAAAGATGCTACTTTTGCTTTCAAGTATCACTAGCGTTGTGAAACGCAACGAATTACCCACTTATGCTTTGCAACCAATCTATTCTTATTTGCTCATGGAGATATAGATTCTATCCTCTGCCTGTAGATGCCCTTGCCGAATTTGCAGTTATGATAAAACTGCGATTCAACCCTAACAAACCCAAATCTTTTTTCTCTGGCATAAATGAAGATGAGAAGCTCCTTATACTAGACTACACACCTTTTGTCATAGGTACCCTCCCTATTAGATATTTGGGTGTTCCCCTTATTACAAGAAGAAGCACTCACACAGACCGTAAGAGTCTTACTGACAAGATCTTAAAAAAAAAAAAATGAAAGCCAGGGGATGAAGCATATGAGTTATGCGGGCATTTGTAGTTAACCAAATCAGTCCTCATTTCCATTTGCTCTCATTGGATGCAAATGTTTTTACTTCCAAAGCAAGCCATATACGAGGTTGAGAAGAGGCTTCATCAATTTCTGTGGGCAGGAAATATATTAAACCACGAATCGCACAAGGTGGCATGGCAAATAGTTTGCTCACCTAAAAAGGAAGGAGGATTATGATTGCTCGATTTGAACATATAGAATAAGGTACTGCTAGGGTCGCATGTTTTGGAACCTCATCAATCGTCCATCCTCTTCTCTTTAGAGTATATGGGTTCACAACACCAAATGTAGAGGCACTCCAATTATGCAAATCAACATTAGGGGCAATATGGCTTGGAGTTGGCGATGTCTCCTTAAATTGCAACATGTTTTAACCTCAGTTATCCATAGCTCAAGGTATTGTTGCAAAGAAATCTATGATGAATTTAGACATGTGGGACAAGCTGTGAATGATATCACCTAATTTGGACCAGCGGCATCAGCAAACACAATTTTATTGGCTAGCTTGTTTGCAGAAATAGGTTATCGACAATAGAGATCGTTGGCCAATGAATGTCTTTTGTTGATAGGCAATGTAACTTTTACAGAGCCAGTATAGAAGACAATACACATTTATTCTTCTAGTGTGAGTGGACTAGTAGCATATAATGTAGTATCACTTGCACAACTTGGGATTAGTGTCCTTTATGAGGATGAAATGAGGAACTTCAATGGATGATTAGGGCAACGGAGGGAAAAGACTTGGCGGCAAAACCCCTCAAGTTATCCTTTTTAGCAACCATATATGACATTTGGATGGAGCACAACCGTAGGCGGTTTCAAGACAAGTCAACAAACATCTATATTATTTTGGCTAAATGTGCGTAAAATATAAGAGGTAGAGTTTTGCTCTATCAAATAATTCTTCTTTCCCAGTCAAATGTTGCTTGGCTACTATGTGAAGACTACCTACCCTCCATCTTTTCAAAATACTAGCTCTATTTGTAACACTAGGGGGTTTCCCTTAAGCTGTTGTATTTCATTTTATTTATAATACTTAATTTTCCACCAGAAAAAAGCATTGAACTTCCTACAAACTTTCGACCAAAAAAAAATCACTAATCGGTCCTATTTATGCTAAAAAGTGTATCCAATTTTATGGGGTTTTAATAAATATTAATAATTAAAATTAGTTCATTTGGCTAATTTTTTTTTTATTATTGAAGGAGTTTAATGAGAGAATTGAGTTTAGAATATTCTTTAGCTGCACTGATTTGGTTAAACTTGATATCCCTAAAATCTATAGATCCTTAATTAATTTCAAAATCTTATCTTTAGCAGGTTTGGATTTTTATGAGCTCTTTGATTGATAGCATATGCCAAAATCCAACACAATCACAGCAAGGGGATCCCTTGCTATAAAAGAGGAGACTGCTCTATATTTTTTTTTTGTGTGTGTGTGTTTGGGGGGGGGGGGTGTTTGAACGAGAGAAGCAAAGGGAGGAACATGTAGAAAATTCAATTTGGCTATGGCTTCTTCTTCAATTTCTTCTCCGTCATTCATCTCCATGAGTAGCTAAATTTATTTTATCATCTTTGAGTGTAGATGAAACGATACTTCTTGTTTGATTCAAAACCTTTTATTTAGTTTTTGGTATTGCACTTGATTGTTTGGAGAACACTACATTTTCATCTATTTCATTCGAGAATTTTATTGTTAAATCTAGTTATGATTTTAGTTTCTGTATTCTAATTTCATACCCAAGTAATAGTTTTAATTGGAATTTATGATCAAGGCCGATGATAAATCTATATCTAATTGAACTATGTGTGCTAAGTTGAAAGGCAATAGACGGTAGTGATAGACAAAATAGATTATAACTAGGAAAGGTTGGGGATTATCTTAGTGACTATAGGAAACTTACAGCTTGTTAGGTTTGATAGTGCAAACAAAAAGGCTAATCAAATAAGAAGGTATCGTAGATTCGAGAATTAAATGTGATAGTTTCTCATAATTGTTTTAAAACCTTATTTTAATTAACTAATTTTTAGCATTAAACTAAATTGCTTAGTGTAAAAAAAAAACTTAAATTCGTCCTTATTTTTCCCTACGGTTGACCCCTTCTTATCACTATCTATAGTTAGTAATTAGGGTTTTTTTTTTAATAACGCTACGACACGATCAATCATACAAACTTGAGGATAGCAGGTGAGGGTACTCAAAAGCAGATACTTATCTGATCAAGAAAATTTATCTACATAGTAAGTAATTCTAGAGAAATTCTGGAAACCCTAAAAGAGATTATCTATTGTTAGACCAATACAAAATGGAATATGGTCCTCAGTCCTTTACCTAATTAGTGATGATATCAACAGATTATGATCCTTATAGTATTGATTACCTCACTACTAATGTTTTAATAAGGACCTCGTCAATTGTATGGCCGCAAAGAATCTACTTTATCAGTTCATGATGCTAAGGTTTTTTTCTTTTCCGAAAACTGTAGAGATGCCAACGAAACCCGATAGCCTACATAGAAATAAGTCAAATGGATTTTTATTACAGCACAACTATCATGGTATATTAATATAGTAGTCTGCCAGATAGTTATCTCAGTTTGGCCTATGATTGTTGCAGTTGGATCTATAGTGGAATTGCAACAATGATAATATGCCAAATATGCATAACTAATTACTTATATGAGATAATGGCACCATAAAGAGTACTATAAAGGTAGCTAACGTCTTGAATGCGACGCTTCTCGGTCACTTTTACAAAAGGAATCGTGAATATATAATCATCACGATTGCGTATAAACTGGAGTTGTTGGTTCAAGGAATCAGACATCTCTATATAGAAGAACTTGCTGGAAAACGCTCCAATGATCATGTTTCATGGTAGCCATGTGTCGTTCTAACGAATCCCAGATTGTTTCGTTTTGTGAACCTGTCAAGAACTTGAACGAGCACATAGCTAAGTGTTGATTGGTTTAGTTCAGAAATTCGAGTCGGCGGTCTTTGTTTACCCTGATGGCAAGTACCTGTAGACATTGAGCTGCTCTTAAGTTTTTGAGGAAGCAACACAAATTCACCTGTGAGATTTAAAAACCAGCAAAGGCTCCGATTTGAGTTTCAATCAAGCAGCTCTATTTTCCTTTTATGAAAAAAAACATAATAATGCGGTAGCATCATAACACTATATATTTGATGGTGTATCAAAATAATTTTTGACTTCATTTTGCTTCATCTACGTGCGGATCATTCTCGCAATAATTTAAGCTTGTTCACCAGTAATTGAGGTCTTAACTTGTAAGACATTAGTCTCTCTAGGTTTCACTGTTGCTAAAGATAAAATGAATTAGATGCACCATGAATAAAAAATGATTGAATGTGAAAATCATTCTTCTACAAATCTTGCTTCTATATTTTTGAGTTTATCTATTGATAACTAAGTCAAGGAGGGATAAGAAAAACACTCGTAAAGATACCGAAAGTTTGCAGAATATTATGGACCAGAAACAACAAAAAAGGAAGCTCAGCTCTTTGACTCTCTGCAAGGGGATATATATATACTAGACCACCTCGTGCTAGACCAAATAATGTCAGATGTTTTATTTTGCCCAAATAATTTCACCATACGGTCAAATTCTACGACAATCCTCAACCTTCCTTTAATCAAGTAACATCTTCTCGTGCTAAACCACCTTCCACAACTAGAAAAAAGGCATGTTTTTTTAGGTCAAGATGCTGTTTGTTTTACTAAAAAAGTCTCCACTTGTTGACTCAACTAGGGTTTGGAACCTGAGTTGGAGTTCCGCATCATGTGGGAGAGAGATTGAAAGTTGCACTTAGCAAACGGGTATGGGCAAAAAAAAACCACAAAAATAGTCCCAAAAAGAAGGTCACTTTGACGGATCTCAAGGAATAGTACGGTTTATGTTTCCTCCTTTTTCTTTCCCCTAAACTAAACTTTTGTTTACACAATTCTTTGGGAAGGCGCTTTTTCCACCATCATTTCGGCTTAGCAACTTACTGAAATCCTCCTCTTCTCTTTCTTCAATTTATTTCCTTTTTACTTATTACACTAATCCACAGAGCTGCTTTATTTCGATTATTTCTCTCATTAATTTCACAATACGAATGCTCTATTACACCCAATATGCCAATTTACCATATCTTAATATCATTTTATCTAGAGAGTATTGTCGATTTTAATTTATGGTCTCATCAAGAAATTTCTATTATGACAGCTTATGAATAGACAATTAATTATGGTCTTATTAAAATAGTGTGATTGAAACTATATTTCAAAGTCGAAAATCAAGATTTAGTTAATATTTTAGCCGATATTGATAAAGAATCGAAAAGAAAATTAGGGTCATATGATTTACTTGATTTACTACCCTACAATAGGCACGACAGAGACATTAAACATGTGGATAGTGTAAGAATCCAACGAAAATACGCCACATTACTTACAAATTAGTTTTCATATCCCTAACAATGTTCCTGATCATAACAGCGCTAACACTATGAATAATATAGGTATACCTTTTTCCGGTCAAGGTCTTCTTTTAAGGCTAAAACCTCAAGAACTCATCATCTTTTTTCTCATATTTCAAAAAGAAAAGTGCGGGATTCATAGACAGACAAGACTACAAAAAACTGGAAAAAAAAAAAAACGAGGTCATAACTCAATTGACGTCATCTGGGTCGTCACCATCACTGTGGGGTTTTGGATTTATTATTCCACCTGTCACATGCACAAAGCCTTGTTAGTCAGAATAGGTCAAGTTGTAGATTTCTCGTGTATGTTATCCGAAATGGCAGCAAGATTTAGGGTTTAGGGTCAAGGGTGTGCATTCCCACATGAATAATGATATGCGTTGCGCAACTGGACTTGTTTTCGAGTGAGAACTATTATGTTTTCTAGAGGGTACAACGACTATGTATGAATCGGCAATAAAAAAGAAAAGAAAAAAAAAAAAAACTCAGGCGGTGGCGCCGCCCACCATCGTTGGCTGTGGCGATGGTGGGCTGTGGCGATGATGAGCATTCGCTGCTTTTTCCTTTTTTTTTTGTACTTTTTTAAATTTGAAACATTTATAAAACATAACTTAAATATAATTTACATTAAAATTAAAGGGCGGTGCATAAAAAAAATGAAACTTTAAGCAAATAGGAAATAAAATTGATTAAAAAATGCATAACTCGGAGAGAAATTCGAATTTTTCCGCAAAGAATTATAACATTTCTAGACCTTGTCCGACAGAATTTATCCACATATTTCTCGGTATGTACAAAAATTCCCTTTTCATAAAATGAAAAAGGTTGTGAATTATGCAACCTATAAGAAAATAAATCGTATAGCACTTTGAATCTTTGGTAAGATTTACTCAACTATCTCTATTGAGTTTTGAAGCCGTGGCTAATTTCTGGAGATCAAAGGAAGCTGGAGGAGGTTTTTTCCCAGACATAGTCTAGAATGCAGTGGCTCAAGCTTGGTGATCAGAACACAAGCTTCTTTCACAAGGTGGTCAAAGTGAGGGATTCCAAGACAGCTTGAGATCTAAATATGCTGAAGATGGAGAAAGATTTGAAGGCCATAAACTCATAGCTGAAGAACCATTTGGTTACTTTGAGAAATTGTTTAGAAAAAAAAGGAATTCTGGCTGTTCTGATCCACTTGTTCTTCATGAGCACGCTTCCTTTCATCAGTCAAACCAGCAGCCGATGACTTGATCAGCCTCTTACTGGTTTAAAAAGGAAATGTGTTTACGGTCTGTGAGCGATGGCATGCTTTATTCTATTTCTTTTCCATGTGGAAAACTTGTGAAAAGAGCGAATGCCACTGCCTCACTCTTGCCTAAGATTGAGAACGCCTCTTCCATGACTCAGTTTCGACCCATTCATGCTGCAATACATATACAAGTGCATTGCCAAACTGATTTGAAATAGACTTTAAAAGTTTTGCCAGATTTCAAAAGCTTGAATCAAGCAGCATTTGTTGAGGATAGATCTATAGCTGATAAACGTATTGTTGGTCCATGAATTACCATAGGACTATTTCATCTCCTAGAGCTATGATAAAGCAGACGATACGAAAGCATTTTGATTCTGTCAACTGGGACATTCTGTTTGCTATTAAAAATTCCTGACAGATTCATTGAGTGGCTATGAGCTAGCTTGTATTGTGCATCCCCTTATTGCTCTTTTCATCAGATTGTGGTCTAGAGGGATTCTTTATGTGAGAGGGCAGGCGACAAGGTGATCCTCTTTCGCCTTATTTGTTTGTCATAGCTATGGAAGTTTGTTCCCACAAATGCTTGATAAGACGTCTTGTATGTGTAGTATCATCATAAGTGTTCTGGGTTTAGATTGACCCTTCTTGTATTTGCAGATGATCTGGTGATTCTTTCAAGAAGATAAGATTCTCTTCTTGAGATTTAGCTTTGTTTCAAGATTTCAAGAGTTGTCTGGCTGAAGCTTATCCCAAAATAACCGACATGTTCTTGGCAGGGTCTGATAAAGATAAGCAGGCTGGACACCACGTGGATTTCAGAAGGGTGCTCTACCAGTGAGATATTTTGGCTTACTTCTCTCTTTGGAAGGCCAAGTGATAACGATTGTAAGCCTCTTGTATAAGCATCTTTCTTTGCTGGCAGATAACAAATACTCAAATCACTGATTTACAGCATCATTGACTGTCAGAACCAAGTCTTTGTGCTTCCTAAAACTTGGGCAACTGTGTTGCATTTTCTGAGAAGTGAAGCCCGAAAAAACCGGAATGAGCTTTTAGTGGCTCAGGACCAGGTCTGACTACCTTAAGTATGAGGAGGTCTTAGGCTAAGGACTTATCCCTTGGGACACTGTTAATATTTCTTAAATGTTTGTGGTCTTTATTGCACTTGTCTGGTTCTCTTTGGTTGGCCACTCTTTCTTGACGATCAGTGTATTTGGTCTACTGTACCTAACGTGGACTGCACCGCTTTTTCAAGGAAAATTGGAATTAAGAGGCATATTGAGG